>JAYMFT010399162.1:0-19065 GCA_038088735.1 Panulirus argus
TATATATATATATCAAGAGGATATCTACACATGGAAACTATCAAAAGTTTTTATCTTCCATACGATCATTCTACTCCCACACACACACACAAAAAAAAAAAGGGGGGGGGGGGCGTCACAACAGAAGTCCCAGTTGTGGATAATTACAGGCGAATACTGATGAAATGAGCTGGAGACGTCAACAGGGAAGAAAGTCATGATCTTACCCATCACGTCATGGCTCTTACGGACACTCCTAGGATGACATCATTACTCGCTTCCGTGGGTTCTTGACTAGCAGTTAGAGAAACGATTTATAATTATGCAAATGTTTAGGAACTGTTAGAATAAAGAAAAATGAGTTCAGAAGGTGCTCGCGGTGGTCAGTAGCCATATATTATACACGACACCAAGTAAATCTTTCATCTTGCAGAGTGGATCAAAAGACGACTTTATTTTACGAAAATAATAATATATCTTTGAATAATATTTCTACTTTATTTTCTTCATGTAATTTACATCTAATTTTTCTATAGAGTATCTGTGAATTACGTTCCTCCCAACAGATAAGGATTTTGAAACCTTACCATTTGTGTGTTAATCAATTACAACATACATAAGTCTTTTTTGTTTTGTTTTTTAAGGTTTAATTTCACCCATGGGTGATTTCACTTTCTTCCCCCCGTCAATCTCCGATCGTTTCAGGTCCACTGTCTCCTACGGGATGTTCCTAAAACACTGATTCAACCGTCCCAGGACAAAGAGGTTCAAATACATGACGTTTACGGAAAAAAAATTATATATAAAAACAAAGCTTTAAATCTTCGGATTGCTTAACTAAGCTTTTGAATATTAAGTTCCGGTGTCCAGATGAACGCGGCTTATGGCAGAGAAGTTCAAATCTTCAGATTATGAGAGCCTTTGGAATCAAGTTCAACTGTTCAGATAGCTGACCTCAACGGAAAAGGTTCAACTAGTTACATAACTAAGCCGAAAAAAAAAGAGAGAAAAGTTCAGCTGTTCACATGATTGGAACAAAGGAAGAAAACGTGCGATGCTTGAGTTAAATACACAATCAACTTGTCCAATGATTATGTCCTTCTAAGCTTCTGGTAAAGAACCATCCAGCTGTCCAGACAGGAGAGGCCTAGATTGAGAGACTTCCAGCTCTTCTGCTGGGTAAGCTCTTGGTAACGAAAACCACATCTTACTTTGGGATAAGACCAGACTGACGGACGGATAGCAACCACCGCCCTCTGTTGATGGTGACGGGCCACAAGCCCACAACAGTAAGCGGTACACTGCCAGTTGGATGACTACGAAGTCTATCCCAACAGCAGTGAACGGTACACGACCAAGTGGGTGACGGTACTAACCCTTAAGCCCACAACAGGGAACGGTGCAAGACCAAGTTGGGTCACAATATCCAGATGGTTAGATGACTCGTATTTCCAGCGTTCCGTTCCCGGTGTGGGGATCATTCCTCTCTTCCTGTCCAAAGTTTCTCCAAGTCATGATGGGAGGGAGGGAGGAGAGGAGGGAGAATTGTCCGACGGTTCGTTTCATTCCGTCTGTGCATGACTGTAAAGATGTAATTAGGTCACCGTGCAATTACTCCTGACGTAATTATACCTGCAAGTATGCATGAAATTCATAATCTCATATCTAGGTAATCTTTTCAAGTGTTCGTGACTGATTTAATGCCCAGGTTATGCGCATTACTGGGATTCTGCCTTCCATTAACATCCCAGACCTATAATATGAGCTGCCAATGTTGAATTCAAAAGTTATAAAATTCCGAAAATAAAAACTGATCTCTTATGCTGCGCTGAGTAATTCATTTTTTTGGGGGGAAAGACAGGGGGTTCCTATTCATACTATAATCATGTGAGAGATTATAATGAATTCCACACCTGAAAACTGGAGTAATCTTTGCCCAAGAGTAGTTTTTTTTTTCTTGTCAGCGTGGAGTTATTAACACGTGAACGAAAGCACAATGAACAGTGACATCCAAACTTGCTCGTCATCTTATCAGGTCGAGCTATAAGGGTAGACGACCTCGTAAGGTACGGTAAGGTAAGGTAGGGTAAAATCTGCATATGTACAAGTGTTTGCCTCATACCAATGACTTGTCGATCTCCGGAGTTACCCCATACGTCTTGCCTGACGATGAATCACAAGAAAGGCGGCTGGAGGTATGTACTTGGCCAACACCGAAAGGAATCCAATCATCTGCAGAAATAAGCAGCGCGTTTGCTACACCACCGATGACTTCACTCAGCGAGGGAGGGAGTGTAGCCAAGACAAAGGCAAGGTAATGTCTTACTTCAGTGGCCCCCTTTGTATTGCCTTACCAATTACCACTTGCTCCATCCTTACCCGGCAATTTGGGCGTGTGGGGATGTCTGAATGGAACGCCATCAGTATTCGTCTGTGCGTACGAAGGATATGGAAACAGCAACAGACCAGGGAGTCCCTTCCGAGGCTGTTTTGTGATAGATGGGATCAGAAACATAGAGGATAACGTGGAGAGAGAGAGAGAAAGAGATAGCCAGAGACTCATCCTCTTTGGAAATCGTTCGCAAGTGGCACGTAAATTTCTCTCTCTTATGAATCCAAGTAAGGGAGTGCACATTTCACCTCCATCGCCACACGCAGCGAGTTAAACCCGCAGACTTTGCATAATTACTCGGTGAAGATGTTGTAACTTCACAGGAGGCTCGCAACCATTTTTTCAGAGACAATGACACACGTTCTGTTCCCAGGCATGCGCGAGTGGGGTCGAAACGTCTGGCCCATGACTGATGATAATGTCGAACGAAGGTGAAGCCAACGCTGAGGCAAAAGAACACCTCACTATGGTGACGTTTCCTCTATAGGGACCTGAGAACATGTACCATCTTCCTATACGCTCTATAAACTGACACTCGTCTTCCTTAGGCTGTGTGAGGTATCTTTATGGTTGCTTTTAAGATCTCCCATACGTGTTAGTGTGTCTCCATACACAGCTTGTTTCCTTCGGTGTTACCTATATCCAATGGTTGCCGAACTTACTCTGAGGTCGGGGTCGTGAGTTTGCCAATCCCCATACGAGAGGACCTACGAATTTAGCATATGTAAAGGAGGGATTTCGAAGTACATGGGGAAAGCACTCACACGGGTGACAGCAATGTGCTAGATTTTGAGAAAGCGATGCCAATCGGCGCTGAGCGAGTCGATAAATATCTCAAGGAATCACAGCCCAGGAAGAATTCTTCCCTTCGAGACTTCGAGACAAAATAATTATCTATAAAAAAAGAAAGCTTTGCTTCATCCAGCTTCGGGAAAGCCATGAGCGGCATGCGTGAGTAAATCCCCAAAAGGATCAGACCCCTTGAAGCTCTAACCCAATAAAGAACGGGAAAAATAACACTAATAAAGACATTCAAGACCCTTCCAAGTCTTCAACCTGGATAGTTCAAACGCTACTGATATGACTCCACCTTAAGAAGGGAAGAAAGACAGTCAGAAAAAAAAAATACTCCAAGTCGAACCAATATCGCATGTCATGTATAAACGTAACAATAAAAAGAATCTAACGTCCCCACACAGCCCGAGACAGGAAAGGTTTAGAGGTGTAAAATCCTGTATTTCACAACTGCTCCGCTAATGTAGCAAGATCCTACCAGCCACAGAGGAAATATAGAATGCTATCTTATTCAGGCAGACTGTGCAAAGGCCTTAGACAATTCCGACTGTGTAGCAGTAGTAGTACAAACGTGACCAAGCGGTTTTAGAGTAAAAAGAATTGCTCAAAAGAAACATCCGGCAAATCATGACGTTGTATCTATAATTCTGTATCAAGCAGAGCACAAAGAATAACAGTTAATCAGAAGACCTCCACTTCCTTCCTCATTCTTCAGACTTCCGTTCCCCTCTAGGTACAATGCTGGCTCCTATGTTGTTCCTCATACTTAGATATGACATTGATAACACCACGCAATATTGATACATACTGGCCTTAAATGAGAGACAATGTCATTGTATCAGGACACCGGAAACAGGCAGACAAACATCAACGAAATTCTCCGCTGGGCCTCCGAAACTGTGACACAGAGTAGGCATAAAAAATTCAACTCTTCCTCAACGGAAAGAGGAAATAAATCACAAACAACTGATAATGAACTAGAGATAAATTAAAGACTTTATAGCGATGGTCTCGAATTTCCACACCTCCAGAGAATAAGAGAAAGAAATCGTCAAATCTAAGAAGGTGATGGACTTGGTATTAACAACTGGCTGTGACGAGGACTTGATGACAGTATTCAAAGCATCTGTTCTCTCCTGAACGGGACACAAATCTCTGCCAATATCAGCATCTACAGATCGAGCTATTTCTTTTCTCTTTTTCTTTAGCTGGAATGCGTATCTTAAAAGGTCTTCAAACACTCACACTGAAATAAACGAAAAAATCGACAATTCCAACCTATGAGAACGTGGATCCGAGAGATACTGTACATCATGTTATGCACATGGATAGTACTGGGAGGTCTAAGCCCCCTAACCCTGCAAAGGGAGATAATTCCTCACTGGAACGACACGATTGGACGAGATGGCAAATTAAATCGAATGACGAGCAGGAACAACGGGAGAGAATGTCAGGAAAAAACAGCATAAATGTGAGAGGTCCGCTGTTGTCTGACTATTCCACCAATACATTATAAGAGCACCATGACAGGATTCCTGGACATCTTCCCTTCAAGGCGTACTAGAACAGCCAGGTTACACAGTATGCAGCGTAGTATAAGGAGACCTGCAGCCTCAAACAGCCTTCTGGTTCAGGCTTCAACTAAAGAATCATAGTCGCAGACTGACCGGTGGTCGTAAAGAATACCTCTAGAAACAATAGGAAGATAAACTAAAGGTAAAATATATTCTATAGTCATTGTATATATATATATATATATATATATATATATATATATATGCACCTCATACAGTTCAACACAACTCTCCTCCACACAGAGACTCTCTTACTCTCCAACACTTCCATCACTTCACTACGGGAAAACCTGTTTTCAGTCCACTGGTTACTGATCACCTGTCATTCATGGGAACATCTTGGCCTGGCGGGGTCGGGTAGGCAGGCTAGCGGGACCGAAGTGTCCAGCTGAGGCCACAACCCGTTATACTACCTAATTATATAGCGACCCGACTGTCGCTGGCAGAGAGGGAGAGAGAGAGAGAAGGATGTTCCTATTGTGTTTAGGATGCGTCGTCCGCTTTGATCGTATGGTGTCCAAGGCTTTACTCGTCCTAACTTTCGTGTGTTTATCTTTCAGTCCTAGATGTCCGTGTTTGGGTTCGGTACCAGGTGATATCATACAAGAATAAAGGTATCAGTTTCCAATATATATGAAGTTTCGGTATAGCATTTCATATGTATTCAAGTAAACTATGTTTTCTTTTGCCTATCTCTGCTCTAAATATTCTCATTCTGCTCTTTATTGTGTTATCTTTATTCAACCTTCCCTAAATTCTTGTATTCATGTCCTACTTATGTCCTTCGTAATTTACATCTCTTCTTGTATTATGAATCCCCAAACATCAATTCTCCTTTCTGCCCACTTGCCGATCTAATCATCATTTTTGAAATGCCTCACGCACGGGTTGGGAGGGGCCTTATTTGTAATCAAATAGTGAGAGAGAGAGAGAGAGAGAGAGAGAGAGAGAGAGAGAGAGACGGGGTGTTGCCAAAGGAGAGCAGTTAATTACATATGATATCACGTGCACCACTCCCACTCGATTGCAGTTAACTGCTGAAGAAATTCTTTATGTGAACTTCCTCAATGACAGACAGTCGACACTTTCTTTCCTAACGGTTCCGATTCTCCCAACGGTATACTAGCCAACAAACAATGGCGGAACACTTCCCTCATATAGCCGAAAGAGCTTAACGAAGAGCTTCCTCACAGAATGTATCACTGTTGCTGTTGTTACAGTTCCCATTCTCTCTCCGTGTAGCATGGCGAGGGGAGTCCCTGTCATTTGCAGGCCCCGTTATCCATCTGCATTTCTCAGCTTATTACCACTACAATGCGGATGCCACTTTCCTTACAGAGATAATTACAGCGAGCCAGCGATTGAAGAACTGCCATCAATGCCATCACTGTCTCCTCCATATGTTGAAGTGAACCGTTACCTTTTCACAAGGAAATATAACGATTAATGATAACTCTGTAGGTACGAATCTTTTGGTTAATCATACACCAATGCCAAGTCGCGCTATCACCCACTGAAGAAAGTCTACAGACTAGATGTTCTGTGCTCGGCCACAACTCAAAACACCTCCAGAGAATAAACTTGAATTCAGTTCACAGGCCAAGGGAAACCTCATAGAGACCCTTCCATCAGTCTTCAGGACAATTGGAACTTACTAAACAACCCTTGAGGTAGTTCTCAAGCCAAGTGGAACATATCAGAGTCCTTTGAAATTCTTCTTAGGCCAAATGGAACCTGTTAGAGTACCTTAAATCAATTCTCAGGCCAAATGAGACCTACTAGAGACCCTAACACTAGTTCTCAGGCCAAACGAAACCTACTAGAAAACCTTACACTAGTTCTCAAGCCAAGTGGAACCTACCAGAATCCCCTGCACTAGTTCTCAGGCCAAGTGGAACCTGCTAGAGACCCTTTCATCAGAGAGAGAAAGAGAAAAAAAGCGTCCATTCATGACCCAGAGGTGTGGTAGCGAGGGTCGGGGAGGGGTTGGGAAAACAATGAATGTGGTTAGGGAGATTCGGAAGTGGTGGAAAACTTCCAGAAGTGGTGGTAGAATTCTGAAAGTGGTTGGAGAGAGCCTGGAAGTAGTGGAGGAGACTCCAAAAGCGAAAAGGGATATTCTGGAAGAGGCGGAAAGATCCTGAAAGCGTTGGGGAAGACTGTGGGAGTTTCAGGAATTATAGAGAAACTTTCTGGAAGCGATGGAGGAGTTACAAGATGGAGTTTATGGAAATGGACATCCTGGAAATGGGAAAGAGTTCTAGGAAGAGAGGAAAGGATTATGAGGGCAACTGAGAGATTACCTAATGGGGATGCTGAAGTAAACCCACACTGATGTTGCCAGTTTACCCTCAATGGTACTAAGAGTTTACACTCCCTGACCGTGAATATGTACTCTCCTTTACAGTAAAAGTTTACTTTCCCTAACGTTGACGGTATACTCACTATACTCTTCCTGGTATGAATTGCATAATCTCCCTGGCTTTAATGGTATATTCAACCGGAGATTGAAAGTATACTCACCCTGGCGTTGACAAGTTCGATGTACTTCCTCCACAGCGGAGTGAGGAAGGGCATCAAACTGGCTTTTTCCTGCTGCTCCTTCCTCATCCTGCCTCGGATTCCTGACCCCTTCGACGTCGCCTTCTGTAGCGTCCTTGGGCGGGAACCCTCCAGCTATATACTGCAGGGGTCACATGGCCGCCTCCCGCGCTGTAGTACTCCCAGAGGCTCCTGCCGTCGGGGTTAAGGAAAGGTGCCCGTCCTCAGGGCAGTGCCAGCAGGGATGGTCGTGAACAGTGATATTAACAGTGCTTCGAGGTCGGACGAGACTAGACACTGGTATCGTGTGTGCGTGTGTGTGTGTGTGTCACTGCTAAAGCAGTGACGAACAGACCAACAGCTCGGTATAGACGCCGTTGCTTAGTAGGTCAGCAAACGCCCGTCCGTCGCGTTCCTCCCATCAACACTGCGTATATACGCCGGTCACAATACGCAGGTCACAATACGCAGGTAAGTAAGACAGTGATGCGTACGGGGGAGAGATGAGGCAGGCGTGCAGGCCGGGTGCCCAGTGATGAGGTCCCTCCCGTACCCCACCTTCCCCCGACGCATGTGGCGCTCCTTACGCCATGACGCAACACTTCTCACGCCCTCTTCTTCTCTCCCTCCTCTCACCTCCTCCCTCTCCCTACCTACCCTTCCCCCCTCCTTCTCCCTCTCTCCCAGGACCCGTCAGCCAGTTGTCCGGAAGCAGGATGGCCCTGGGGGTGGTACTTCCTGACCCAGCGTGTTGGTTGGTCACTGAAGAATAGGAAAACGGCGTTTGAGGACCAGCTGAAGCGATCTGAGAAGGTGTGCGTGTGTTTCACGAGGACAGGGAGATGCCTCATTAGATCCGAGGAATTCCTGATCAGAAATGAGAATGAGCGAATGATGACGGTGAAGACATTTGTGATGCAAGATGTATGTACGTTAGGGACGCGTGTGTCCTGCTGCAGTGTAGTGAGGGGAAGCACGTGCGAGTGAGGGGAGTGTGCGAGGGGGAACACGTGGTGCTCCTGGAAGTTCTGAAGAGGCGTTCCAGCTCTTCACGTGACTCCAGCGCACCCACATAGCCTCCTCCCTCCCCCGCCCCCCCCCCCTAGCCATACCACCCACATACGTACTCACATTTACCAACTACCTCTTCCCTTGTACTACTACCACTACTGCTACTACTTCTACCACCACTACTACTCCTACTACTACCACTACTAATCCTACTACGCTCTTTCTCAGCAGATGTTGCCAAGGTTCGTCTCCCACAGCCTCACCCATTTACAGCAGCGTTTGCACCACCTCTTACATGACTAATTGCAATACCAATTAGATGACTAGTTAGATGATCATTCACAAGACCAGTTATGTGACTAATTATATAATAGGTTGGTGAATGACAGACCTTTCTAGGGATCTTGTGTTAAGACAGTAGAGATGAATAATTAGGCACCTTCAATCAAGTGAAATTGGTTAATCAGCCTACATCAGTATCTAAACAATGTATTTGATTAATGTACGAAATGTATATTCGCTGAGGCGTATGAACATATCTACGCAATAAGTGTGTTCTGTATACGCCTTTATGGACGCATGAGCAGCGTCGGTATTGCGAAATCTTCGCTACAAAACGGGTCAGGGGAAAAATGCCTACCCAATTTTTTTCTAATCCTTCTTTCACTAGATCTGAAACGCAGAACGACATATCATGGCGCCCCCTCCTTCCGTGTGTGTGTGTGTGTTTATACGCAATTTTCAGGAGGGGGGCACCCCTGCCGCCGTGACGCCATACGCCATTTACCGGTTATTATTCACCCCCTGACCCCCTACCCCCTGACTCCCTTCCCAACACGACCTCCCCCCACCTCCTTCTCCCGGGCATCCAACCTGCCTCCCTCCCTCCTTCCCTCCTTCCTCCCCCTCCCCCTCTACCGGGAGCTTTCACGATGGTGAGGGGATGACATCACAACGTCCCCCACCGACCCCCACCCCTCCTAGTTCAACATGAATGGTTCACAAGAAAATGGAATGTCCCTTTTTTTTTTTTCCTCCTGGCCAGTGTTGTGCAGGGGGGGGGGGAGGAGAGGAGGTGTTGAAACACTGAGCTGAGAAGAAGGGGTGGGGGTGGGGGGGAGGGGGGGCCTTTGGCGTCGCAGAAATTTGTATACAAGGATTTCAAGGGTTGGTTTTTATATAAAGAAATTGTCTTTTGTTGCTGATGATTTGGGGTGGGGGGTGGAGTGGGGGGATCGCCCCCCACCCGACACCCATCCCCTCCTGGCCAGGGCCAGCGTCAGGGGTTACGAGGCCTTCCATTCAGGACTCGCTGGCCGTAGTAAACAGAGGCTAGTAAGGGCGTCCCGGCCGCCGGGTTGTGCCGGGGAAACCGACCAACGCTGCATCGTGGGCCCGGCTCGACCACGTGGCTCACCTGGCCACTGTTTACACGGGGGGAGAGAGAGGGGGGAAGGGGGTATTGTGGGGGATATGGTATTTCTCTCACAATAGAATAATGAGGTCAAGAGAAGGGGGTGGGGGTTAAATAGGGGGGATATTGTAGGTTTAGGTGGAGTTTTACCCTCTATTTGAGAGCTAGAGGAGTATATCAAGAGACATGTTTATAGTGAAGATTCCTTCGTGTTTGCAATGAGGAAGAGGAGAGGGAAGGAGTGGGGGTGGGGGTGGTTTCTCCCCCTCCTAGTGAGGGGGAGGGTGTGAAGAGGGAGGAAGGAGTGGGGGAGGGGGTAGTATGGGAAGCGGGACTGCTTCAAAGACAGGCCCACGCTCCCACCCACAGTAATGTATTGCGTAACACCCACGTGCAGATCGGTTTGGGGACCATGGGGGAGGGTACGCGTGGGCACATGGGTGTGTATGGGTTGGACAGAGAACAGGACACTTGATTGTTTATGGCCAGGTTATCTATCTGCTGGAGCACAGTAATGGTAAGCGAAATTCCCAATTTATATAGATGGAGACAAGACAGAAGAGGAGATGGCTCCTCCCCACCCACCACTATAGATGGAGACAGAATAGCAAAGCAGGAGGCTCCGTCCCACTACCACTCCTCACGCTCATCAATTTGCATGAAAACAGGTATAATGGAACATCAAGTAATATAGGGTATACTGCCGTGGAAATTCTATATGAAACAACTAATCCACACTTTATTCTGATCTAATTCCAACCACCGGAAGCTCTGCGCCAGAGGGCTAATTAGCAGCTGATTCGTTAGGAAAATAGGATGCTGACAAACTGGGATATTTTACCGTCATTTTGAAAGAAGGTCATCAATTGGTAATTGGTATCATTAGAGTATATTGACTGTTTCTGTCATCACATTTTCTTTCAGTGTTCTGCAGCTGTACAGAGGATGAACGTTTTTTTTTTTTACCTACACTTACAATACGCTTTCCTTCTTCTGTCATTCTCTATAAAGTGCGTGAAGTGTGGTTGCTATATCTCCATTATCAAGAAATTATTGTAAATTATGTCATCAAAATTATTAATTGATTTGGCAGCTATTAGATCCGACTCTGCGATTTTTTTACAGGACGCATTTCACATCTGTAAGACTTTCTTTATGTCTATTATTCCCAGTGAAAAAATTTAGCTTTGTTGCCATTTTGCATTTTTCATAGTTTTTCTTTATCTTGAAATATCTTGATCATAACTATATCATAACTCTGTCATATGCTTTTTGTAAATGTGGTCTGAGAGCAGTAAAGAATCATTTTCTATACACCAATCTGCTATGTATATACGAATATATTTGTATGAATACCTTAGCTATTTGTTTGCTGATCAGAAGGGACGCAGAAAAAGGGTTTTGATATTTATGTATATGTTTCATATACATTTTATTGGTCATCTGTTCAGTTTGATTTGTTTTTCGCTTTAGAAATAATATCAAAACCAAATGAATAACATCATACGGGGATCTCTCTACAACCAAGACCACACATGGTCATATCTAATGGTAAGACTTCTGGGGAGTAAAGAATTTACTTCGTTAGTAGGATCAATATGACCCCATTAGCACAACGATACGACCACTGACCGCGACGGTATGACCCTTGGGTGTGATTACCTGGCCAAATGGTACCGTCGTGCTCAAGGGTCGTACTGTCAATATCATACAAATCTTGCAGATCTGGAGATTACGAACGTTTGTTGAACACAGAGACGTCTGTTAGGCAGAGTCCATACGTGTACGGGAACACGGCTGCGTGATGAGAGAAAGACAGACAGAGATTCTGTCTGAAATTTAACATGTTGATAGAGATATCCACATATCTATATACATGTATTAACTAGCCAACACACCCTAGCCGGTGTGAAGGTAATTTCCCCCTCCTCTGGCACCACACTTCAAGCACTTTATACTCCAAATGCACTCTTTACACCCTCCACACACTCTTTATGCCTTCCAAGATCCCTGTAAGCGACGACGCACCCTTTATGTCCATTACTACTTATGCTCCACGCACTCTTCATGCACACACACACACTCACACACACATCACGCACCCTTCAGCCGCTTTAGCGTTCCTCCTGACATCACAGCGTCCCCCGTGACCCCCTCCACGTGGTTTGGGAACAGCCGCGGGAAGGGAGTTGCGTAATGCCCTGGAAGAGTGTGGGGGGCCTGGAAGATTCAGGAGAGCCTGGGAGAGTGAGAGGCCTGGGAGAATGAGAGGGGCCTGGGAGAGAGTGAGGATCTGATTTAACCCCGAGGTGTCCATGTCCGGGGACATAGCCCTCACGGGGACAGGCCGCCGGTCAACCCGCTAAGCAACGGTACTTTGTACTTGAAATATGCGATTGCCATGGTCTCGTGGATGCAGCTAGTTGGAAGGCGTTATGGGCTCTAAGATAATACAGCGCGAAGACGCATTCCTGCGTACATGCGTCACCCGGTTACGCCAGGCAAAAGACAACAACGACAGTCCAATTTTTCGACTTTTGAGGTAAGTTTCGGTTCACTGGGAAAGTTAGGTTACGTCTTCGTAGGTTCTATTCATTTCTACGAATGTTTCATCTAATCATACGTTAATTAAGCCCACAACATGACTGACGTCATGGCCCTCCCCATAATGGAGTTATCCATTATCACAAAATAAAAATAATGATCCAGTCATTCTCTTCTCAAAGGTTTATCATTTTAAGCAATATATCAACTGATTTTTTTTTCTCAAAAGGAAAAAAAATCGATAGTTATGAAGGAACAATGAAAATAAGTGCTTGTCATTTCAAATAATAATTAAAAAATCAAAACACGTGAACTTAAACGTAGTTAATAAACCTTCAGGTTATCAAAATTTCTATATTCCCACAATAGATATAATATAAATTATTGATTACGATCAATTATATATAAAATCTGCTAATTCTAATAAAACTTTCTTGAAAGTTTTAAGCTATTATAATAAAATTTATGCTGTATATATAAAATTATTTATACAAAATAAATTTTTGAATTTTTTATATAAAATATAAAACTTTGTTTTAGCTTTGTGAATGTATACAGTAAATGGAAGTCACCATATAAAATATCTAAGAATATCATACATATATGAATATGCTTACTTACTGTTAGACCCCCAACTTGAGAAACATAAAAGATGGGGACTAAAATGACAGTCAATTAAGGACCTACAATGGCTCCCCCAGAATGGAATTCTCTATGTGCACAAACAGGCACTAGAAAAACCAGCTCACGCATTGAGAAACAAAAACAAACAGCAAATGCCGAGCCGAGATATATCTTAACATTCGCTTTTGAAGTCGATCTGCCGCTTGTCGCCACGTGGTAATGTACATTCGCCAGACCAAATTCGTGCATACGAATGCACACGATGCTTAGGAAGTGCGTGTGATCAGACCATAACGATCACATATTATTACAATACGGAAGATTTGGTAAAGGTTAGCGCTGACGAGGGTATGTCAAGGTAAGGTTTTCAAAGATTCTTTCCTTTTCTGGCATTGATTAATCTCATATTTTTCATTGATGTTCATAGTCCTCCCCACTATCGAATTATCTACTATCGTAATGTAGAATATTATAATCTAAATAATTTTCCCATCTCACAAATTTCTCACCTGCATGAAACCAATAACTCTGAAAAATGAGCGAAAGTATGTAAATGGCATGAGAACATTTTGATATTTTTATCATATAAATATTTTTTTAAGTATATTGAATATGATACAATTTAAGTTTCATTTTTTCTTTGAGTACAACTATTTTAGATTAAAAAAATGTATATTGCAATAGCTTAAAGATTTTAGGTTACTTTTATTATTATTATTTACTTAAATTAATATATTATTCATGAAAAATTGCTTTATAAAAGAAACAATTTCTATTGTGATTTTTGCATACCTATAGCATAGGTATAAATAATATAAAATAATTTGTAACATGTTATATACATATACTATGAAACAAGAAAATGAGTCACAGCGGTCATGCACAGAGCATTAACCTCGTCGCTTCAGCGGTGGAAGAGATTGTGTGGGTCAGATAATTTGTTGAATATTTGTAAGAAATACCGAGAGAAACAAGGATTTATATGTGGCATGTATGGATATGAGAAAGCATATGATAGGGTTGCTAGAGATGTTTTGTGGAAGGTGGCAGTGAGAAGTTTTTACCATGTTTGCAAGTAGGTAGAGACGAGGGTGAGACGCACCAGGTGAAGATCGATTTTCGGCAGGGGTGTGTGATGTCACCAAGGCTATTAAGAATGACGTTTATAGATGGGGTGGTGAGGGTGGTAAATGCAAGGGTCTTGGAGAAAAGGATAAGGGGGACGAGAAAGTGAGTCAGTTGTTCTCTGTTGATGACATGCCACTGGTGGGCAGGCTCGAGTGAGAAACTAAGAAAGTTGGTATATGAGTCTGGAAGAGTATGTGAAAGGAGGAAGTTGAGAGTAAGTGTGAACAAAAGCAAGGTTATTTGGCTTAGCAGGGTTGAGGGACAGATTAGTTGGGGTATGAGATTGATTAAGAAAACTTGGAGAAAGTGAGGTGTATAGATACCTGGGAGTGGATATAGCAGCGAATGGAACCATAGAAGCAGAGGTGGGTCACAGGGTAGGTGAGGGGAAGAAGGTTCTGGGAGCATTGAGAAATGTGTCGAAGAAAAGAACGTTATCTGGGAGGGCAAAAGTGGGTATGTTTGAAGGTATAGTAGTCCCAGCGATGTTGTGGGGATGCATGAAGAAATGAACAGATGCGATAATAACCTTACCATACTTCGCTTGGGAGCTGAGATTTACTGTAATTGTCAGTGTTGTAGTCTGAAGGTACGAACATGATTATCGTCTGCTGTATGCCACCACATGCTGACGTATGTGAGCTGCAACAAATTCATGTGTTGTGTCTTTGGACGGACACGAACGCATACAAGGACCTGGAACCGCACAGAACCGCATAATGCATCACACAGTGTAAGAACATTGAGAACTGCTTATGAGGTGATTGCCGGTCGTGTTTGATTAGTTATTCATATGTTCTCTTGATTTTACAAGTGTTTCCCCTATTTTGCTCCAGCTACTCTCCTCCACCTAACCCAATATTTACCTTATTTTTCATTGCTATTCCCACTATCGACATTTTCATCCCATAATAGAATGAAATGATCCAAATAATTCCATCCTCAGAAATTAATTACCCCGTGATTATCCTTAAATGAGTGATTAAAAGGCAGCCTTGAAAGGAAGATAATTCTAATTTCTTTCTGTACTATAGCTGAGTTTACAAGAAACTTTCATGTACTGGCCTTACAAGTGCCTTTAAGAAAGTTCTGGCAAACGAAGCTGGCTGGAGCTTTAAGCTTATCGACCGCCAACAAGGGCCTGGGACGTATATACAATGAGAGCGTGTATGGTCTTGGAAGGATTATCGTTAACACCTGAAGAAGGTGTCTGAGACCATTTGGGTATATGGGAGGCTGGTCTTAATTTGTCGTTAATATTGTTAATAAGCTTGGGGTTTGATGAGCCTAAAGCCCAAATATACAGAGTCGTGATATGTTACAATTTTTTTTACCTTATTATGAAAATATAATACCTACAGAAAATATGCAAAAGTAAAAAATATTTAATAATCTTACTTATTTAAAAAGTAGTAACATAGGAAATAATTACCTTAAAATGAGTAAGTTATTGTTCGAATTTTTCTCGGTTAGAGAAAACGGTTTTTGGGTAACTAAACCAAATGGTGTTCACGAACTGCAAGTGGTTACTTAGCAAGAAAGATGACGCTTTTAATAAGGCTGTATAATCATTAATGGACAGAAAGAAGTAGAGCGTCATCGAAGAATTTAGCACACCGAGGGAACTCACCTAAATCTGCTCCTGCGCGAAGTGCTACCTCAAAATTTCTGGAGCACATCAAAAGGTCATGGGGCAGCCTAAATAGCAAAAGGGAGAGAATACTGTCGACGAGATGTACCATTTGTCTAGGCAAAGGAGTAGGTCTCACTGTAGAAAGCAAACAAGAAAGAATTCAGATGATATGGCATTATGTTATTTCACACCATATAAGCTCCGTAGATATGTACGAAACTGAATGACATTGATTTTATGTTTTTAAATCCTGAGTAGACCTAGACTTGGTAAAAACTAGATTTATCTAAGAAATCTTGTGTGAGTTTTTGTTTGAAGAAATCTTTATCAATGACAGCCAGTGAAGCAGAATAATGGAAGAAAATAATTTGTATTTCTACCCTCTCTTTCTTGTCAGGGAATTTTTTTTCTAATGATACTTAAGTAGTTTAAAGAATACGATAAAACTAACACAAATGTTCAAGTTCTCTTTACTGTGATGGAAAGTACGTAGGAAATCAGCAAGGAACTCATACTTAAAACATATGACCCCTAGTTTATTACTATCTAGTACCTGAGCAATGAACCTGTGAACCCGGGAGGTCACAGTACATTCAGGAGGTCTCTGTACACCTAGGAGGTCACTGTGCATTCTGTAGATCTGTGTACACTATGGAGGTCAGTGTACACGTAAAAGATGATTATAAATGAGGGAACTCTCTGTACCGTGCCTCCACAGGGTTCACTGTGTAGCCGGGAAGTCACTGAACATCCAAGAGTTTCACTGTGCACCCTGGGGTCAGTGTGCAGCCGGGGGTCAGCGCCCTAGTGTGAAGTAACAGGGTAAGAAAAAGCAACAGTCCAAGTGTAGACGGTGTTGTAAGTCCAGGTACTCCTGTGGTGGCTACTGGCTGGGGTTGACGACCGCCCTATGGCTTAGTGGCCCTCTGACTCTGTGGCCCTCTGGCTCTATGAACCTTTGACCCTGTGGCCCTCTGGCTCTATGATCCTTTGACTCTGTGGCCCTCTGGTTCTATGACCCTTTGACTCTGTGGCCCTCTGGCCCTATGGCCTTCTGACTCTGTGGCCCTCTGACTCGTTGGCCCTCTGACTCGTTGGCCCTCTGACTCTGTGGCCCTCTAACTCTATGACCCTTTGGCCCTGTGGCTGTCTGGCTTAATAGCCCTGCCTGGTTCTGTAAGATCCGGCTCTGTAACCCTCAAGCTCTGTAGACTCTGGCCCTGTGGCACTCTGGATCTGTGGTTTTGTAACTTTGTGGTCATTTAGCCTTTTATCTCTGTAGTTTTCTGTGGCCCTGCAAGATACAGCAAGATGGCTCTGCAGTAGCGTGGCTCTAATGATATGAAGACTTTCTGTTTTGTAGCCATTGGAGGCCTTTCATTCTGCAACATATTTCTCTGTAGTTCTTTGGTGTTGTACATCTGGGATTATGTAACTCTACTGCCCTGTACTTCTGTGGCCTTTTAGAGTTCTACAGTTCTCCGACTCAGTGGAGGCACCAACCCCAGTGGTTTCATAGAGCTTTCCACTCATCCCACTCTTGCCATCCTTGGTTATGCTGTCTCGACTGTTATTTTGGAGACAGTCACCCAAAGGGCATGACGACGGTACGAGCCTGGAGCATCATGGTCAAGGATCTCTCTCTTGAGCTCAAGGGTCACACCGTCCTGCTCAAGGATCGTGCCGTCCTGCTGAAGGCGTTCATATTCGTTATATTAGCAAAACCTTTCGAAGTATCATTCATACGGTTGATTGTGGGAGGGGAAGAGGAGGACCAAGACTAATCTTCACTCTTTTGAATTGGGCGTATGTAAGAACCCCAGAGGTTCTACTGAATCTTTGCTCTGTCTGTAGGCGTTTGAGCGTGTGTTTAAGTGCAGACTTTAGAAAATGTATCTGTGTGCTCTATACAAGCCTGGGTCATAGGTCAAGATTCACCTCCACACAAGGAGTTCCTCTGGATTTCACAACACCTGACCTTTCTAAGGGTGAAGGACCCTACCTTAGCGAACTTCTTCCAAGACGTGGAGTGAAATCTTTCCATCACATAAGTTATCTTCATAGTTCCAGTTTCCGTACTAGTTACCCTTGAGGTTATTACTATATCACTTGTGTATTTCTTTCCTCTGGTATCTTCAGATATCACAATAGTTATCTCTTTCTTTGTCTCTATTATCCTTAAATATCTCCGGATGGGGGAGTATTGTGCCTCCAGGCTTCACGTGGCTTTATGTAATGTGCTCAGGTGGGGAGGCAAGGTCGGTCGTTTGGCCCTTCAGGAAGGGTCAGTGGCACAATGGACCCTCCCTGGGGCACTGTCTTACCACCATCAGCTCTCTATGTTAACTGAGATGGGATCATGAAGGATGAGCTTCTGTTTGTCTGTCTCTTTATCTGATTCTATGCCACACAACCTTCCTGTCTGTGTCTTTCCCAGTGTGTATGTATGTGTGTTTGTCATAGACTCTCTGTCTGTCTCTGCCTGTCTTTCTGTCTGTCTGTCTGTCTGTCTCTTGCGTAGGTCACACGAGTAGAGTACCACTCCTACGGTGCCGGACAGCTACACCCAGAAAACCATTGGGCTATAAGGCCGCAGACCTACATGACTACAGAGTTACATGACCACATAGCTATAGACCAAAGAGCTACAGGATCGCAGACCTATAAACCAAAGACCTACAGACCACAGAGCTATAGACTACAGAGCTACAGGACCCCATAGCTATAAAGCTGTAGAACTACACTATAGTCAACCCTTGGAGTTCAGGGCGGTCGGGAAGGCCAGGTATGTATTACAACACAACACACGAGATAAGGACCCAACCCAAGTCACTGTTTCTTCCCCTATTACATGCAACCGGACGTTGACCTCTCCCTGTGCAGTGACCCCTCTGGGTGTTCATTGACCTCCCGAGGTGTGGAGTGAACTCTCGAGTGTCCAGTGACCTCCTGAGTGTACAGTGACCCCCCACCCCTTGGCGCACAGCTTGCAGTGTAGGCTGCCATGATACTGTACGGTGATAGATGTTGGTGCATCGCGTAAACAAAACACAAGGAACGGGGCTGCTGGGGATCCAAGGTCTTCCTCGATAGTACTGGAGTGTGATCCAAGCCCTCAGGACTGACGGGGGAGGAATCAAAAACGTTCCCTATGCTCAGAGGCACCCCGCAGCATAAACGTTTGCTACGCTCAGAGGGACCCCCAGCATAAACGTTTCCCACGTTCTGAGAGACCTCCCCAACAACAGAAAGCCATTTTCATCCAATTTTCCAACAGTTTTTACATACTCCCTCATTTTCATCAGTTAATCTTAGCTATCAACTGGGAATTTTTGTTTCCATTAGAT
This sequence comes from Panulirus argus, assembly GCA_038088735.1. Classification (NCBI taxonomy): domain Eukaryota; kingdom Metazoa; phylum Arthropoda; class Malacostraca; order Decapoda; family Palinuridae; genus Panulirus; species Panulirus argus. The sequence continues at coordinate 18,983 of JAYMFT010399162.1, forward strand.
ATCAAAGGATTACACACACACACACACACACACACACACACACACACATATATATATATATATATATATATATATATATATAT
>JAYMFT010399173.1:0-19064 GCA_038088735.1 Panulirus argus
CAGAGAAGGGGCCAAGTGAGGATTTTCCCTCTAAGGCTCAGTCCTCTGTTCTTAACGCTACCTCGCTAACACGGGAAAAGGCGATTATGTATGGGAAAAATATATATATATATTGAACGTTTTCATTCCCAGCTTTATATATCTTGTAGTGAATGTCCTCTTCATCGCACCTCTCAATACCTACACGATAAGTACAATTATTTTCTAATGGATTCTTCAAACTGCAGCTTTTCCTTTATGATGAATACTAGAGAGAGAGAGAGAGAGAGAGAGAGAGAGAGAGAGAGAGAGAGAGAACGTGTGTACAATTTTCATAAAAATACACACCCCTAGTCTGCTGGGGTTATATAAATAAGACATAAAAAAAAAGCTTCCAGAAAATCTTCCATTTCAAACTATCCCTTCCTCTGCCCACCTCCTCTTCCTTTCCTCTAACCACAGTGCTAAAGGAGAAAAAATGTCCTGTTACCAGTACCTTATCTTCAACACATATCTTATATTCCTCAAGGGCCATAAAACCCTTTTTTAAGTGTTATCTTTACATTCTTTGAAAATACATATGAATTCTTCATTACAAATGCTGCCGTAAGTGTGTGTAACATCATTCTTAAGGTACAGTAGGACCTCCCTCACTTGGCGCAGTACACTATACGTAACTTGAGTCAAGTCGGCCACCACCACACTGGTAATAGAGCGTGAAGCGAGGCTTCAGACATAACTTTGTTACTATTGCTGGCATTTTTTTTTTAACAAATTTTTTTAGAAACTGCCGTTCTAACATCATTTATCTGTGATCATATTAGTTTGATTATTTTTGAAATGTTTTAAAAGAAAATGAGTAAATGAATTTCATAAACAACTCAGGCTGAATGGAAGCTAAGCAAATTTAGGTTCAGTTAGATTTAGTTAAGCTGTTTTTAAGAAAAGATGGTTTCCATAAAAGCCGCTTATGCTGACACCAGCCGTAACGTGTCTATAGCACTTGCCTCAAACTCCATGGGTCCGCAGACCAGTATGAGTTAGAGTACTGGTGGTAGTGTGATGGTACTGAATAGTCACGATATGGCCGACATTGTATCCGATGACACTGCTCAAGTACAGTGACAGTCGATCCCTACAGTGCGTGTGTGACCTATTTCCCTGCGTATAACATTACCTTTTGTGTGTGAGATAAACATTCAACGCGCAATAACACTTCTCCGAGGACGATGACTTTATCGCTCTGGAACGATGACTTTACCTTCCTCTATATGACGTCGTTACACAGGCCATAACATTTTTGTCCTTGATGTTCAATGAATACAACCAATAGTTACGACAGCTTTATTCCTTGATTACAGTGACTTCACCCTTCGAGTAGGATGACTGCACTTCGTTAAGCATAGTGACTTTGCGGAGTACAATTCTTTTATTTTTTGAGTGCGACTTCTTTGTATCCCTTTGAGTATGATGAGTGTATCCGCTTGAGTATGTTGATTCTGTCCTTTGAGTACGATTGTTTTACGCCTTAAGCACGACTACATGACTCCTTGAATATATTAACGTATCCCGTGAGTATGTTGTGAAAGACCCATCGGTATAACTGCTGTAGCCTCCAGACATGACGACCTAAAATTTTGATTATAAACGACTCTATCCCTTTCGCCCATGAGTACGATGATTTAACCTTATGGGTATGGCGACTTGAGTCCTTCAGTACAATGAAATTGAACGAACCCATCACTTGAGTATGACTATCCCTTAAGTATGACTGCTTAACCCTTAGAATGCGACGACTTTAATCCTCGATTACAATCAAATAATCTCTTCAAATTGACAACTTTACGCTTCAAACGTCATCCCTTCGTCCTTTCAGTATGACGACTTGACAACGATCCCTTAAGCACGATAACTTAACCATCGTAAGTGCAATACATGTCTCCGCATGCGTTACTTCTTCCACCCCTCTGCTACTAGATCCCCGATATCATGGTAACTGTTTGTGCACGTCCAGAAGTGTCATGTTCCTTAACACTTGCTTCCTCCTTGGACAGCTACGCCAACCTCATCACGCTGGCGATCAACAGCAGCAGCCGCAGGAAGATGACACTGGCCGAGATCTACCAGTGGATCATGGACAACTTCTCTTACTACCGCCAAGCCTCCTCGGGCTGGAAGGTCAGAATCATGAAAGATTACTAGACATTAATCACAGTAGATCTTATATAGAAAATATATGTGGCTACAGGTATGAGACAGTAAACTATTTCTATAGGTCCGTTAGCGCATAAGAAATGAGGATCTTTATTGATATAGATATGAATCAACACACCTTTTTTGTCATATGTCTGAGACAGTAGACCTTTATTGCTATAGACCTAAAGCATCTTACCTTTGTCACTAAAGGTGTGAAACATGTTTACTATTATACATCTAAGACTGCCGAGCTTTGCCACTATTTACCTGAAACTTAATATTCTTTTTTTGACCAACAAGGTTAACAAACTTCCATACGAAGAGACACAACACAACATTCCTGTAAATCAGAGACGGTAAACCTTCTTGAAATATATCAAAAACATCACTCTAGAAATTTTGGAAACAATGAACCCATATAGTTAAAAGTATCCTAGTATGACATTACTTGTGTTTTGCTGCTTACAACAGAAAAACGTCCAGAAAGCCACTCTGCTATGTACTCCGGGTCAAGGGAATAACACAGCTAAACAAAGCCCTGACGTTATCTTCAGATATCAGCTGTGCTCGACAGTTCATATTACTTGAAAACGTTGGCTCTAGCATTATTAAGATAGGCAAGGTTAGCATACACGCCATGCTGTGATTTACCTTCCTCATAAAATGTTTTATGGTTATATGATTTTTGCTGCTGTTAAAAACATGTAGTCTCTGTTCTCGACAGAATAGTTTTGTTAGAGATAAAAGAAATATGAAACTCAGTAACTCCTCTAGCCTACTTATCAAACTCACGTGATATTTTTTTCCTCATCTTGAAAATATTCAAAAGAAAATTGATTTCTTTTATCAGTGTAATGGAGACTGACAGTAAGATGCACATCGACCCAAGTATACCGCATCATTCCAGTTCATTCTGTCCCATGCACATCTTTCACCCAACTGTATGTTCAAGTTCCGATCACTCAATATCTTTTTCACTCCATCCTTGTATCTCTAATTTGGTGTCCCCTTTCTCCTTGCTCTCTCCACTTCTGACATAAATCCTCTTTGTCAACCTTTCCTCACTTGTGCTCTGCGTATGTCCAAACAATTTCAGCACACCCTCTTCAGCTCTCTCAAACACTCTTTTATTACCACACCTCTGTATTACCATATATTTTTTCATTACTCCATCAAACCACCTCACTCCATATGTCCTCAAACATTTTATTTCCAACACATCCACTCTCTTCCACACATCCTCATCTATACTATGACCATACCACGCATCCATATATCATATACTGTTGGGACTACTATACCTTTAAACATTCCCACTTTTGCTCTCCCAGATAACGACCTTTCTTTCCATACATTCTTTAGTGCTTCAAGAACCTTTGTCCCCCCTCACCCGCCTTATGACTCACTTCCGTTTCCATGGCTCCATATCACATAATGCAATCCTTGGCATTAGATTCGAATCATTACCATTTGTTTGGAAGCTGGAGACGTTTATCCTAGGCTACGGAGCCAATAATAATTTCCCTTTATAGGTTATGAACTGAATTGTGTAAGAACATCTGTCACGTCACTGCGGAGGTGGTGGTGGTGGTGGTTGTGGTTTGGGGGAGGGGGGAGGGGAAGAAAGGTTAAACAAGGGCTTGAATAACAATTCTGTAAAAAAAAAAAAAAAAAAATCGAACAATCGTAAGACGCTCGTTGCTCTTCCCTGCAGAACTCGGTGCGCCATAACCTGTCGCTGAACAAGTGCTTCAAGAAGGTGCCGCGCACCAAGGACGACCCCGGCAAGGGCTCCTACTGGGCCATCGACGCCTCCTACACCGCCGAGGACGCTCTCTCCAAGAAGAAGAAACAGTCCTGCCCCAGGGTGAGTAGTGACGGAGGGAAGGAGGAGAGGGGACTGAGGATGTACGTGAGAAAGATGCAGTAGGAAGAGACAGAACAGCGGGTGGACAGAAATTTAGGGAAGGGAGGAAAACAGTAACAGAGCCTCTAGTATTGACATAAAATCAATCAATAATATAATGGAAAAACTAGGCTATAGAAGGTGTAATAAAATGGGGTGGTCCGTAAACACAAGGTGATGCAAGAAGGATATGTCGGGTGAGGGTAGAAGTGCGTAAGAACGGCTAGGCTTCACGTCCGGCACCACAGAAAAGCTTGTCTTTCCTTTCTAGTAGGATCTTCCTATTCTTAACCAGAAGCTTGTCGTTTAGGTGAAGGCCATTTTGAGTATCTGCTTTAGAGACAGTCTTATGAAAACAAAGAGGCATTTTAACCCTCAAAGTATGGAAAGCTGTGGAAAGAAAAAAAAGTATGTTTACATCCAAAATAACGTAAGTAATTTGTAATACGTAGTATCATTCAGGTTTAGTTTTCTGGGGGAAGTATGCTGAGCCGCACCTGTTACTAATAAAAAAAAAAATAGGTAATGACACTTATTTTACGTATCTTAAAACTTACACACTCACTTAAGTTATAAAATATCTTAAACTTATCATTTAGTTGATATTATGCTGATGATATTACATAAGGATCATGTATTTCTTAACTGCTTTCTCGTGTCTTACTGAAATCGCTCAGGTATTCATTCTTAAGTCTTTTCCTTTGAATAATTAATTTGCTGCGTAATTAGATCGCACTGATTACAGTACTAATTAGACTTTTGTGGCATGGGACCATTTTACATCAAGTCTTGGTGGACTTGTGATTGCAGGGATAAACAATGTTTCACATATGTTTCGGTTGGTACTGGTGAAGGGGGCGGTGTGTCCAGCGACCAACGTTTGCCTAGCGTCTAGGTCTATTTTCGTTCCACATTACGTATTTCAGACCTCACTGCGACGTGATAAACGTATCCACTCTTTTTACAAGCAAAGGAGACATAAATGTGAGTTCTACCATATCTCAGTCATTACGAGGCGAGTCAACACTGTAAAACTGTGAAAAAAGGGAAAGCTCTCATTATGTCCATGACTGAAACTAGATGAGGTGCTAGAGTGTCTACCGTGAGGTGGTTCATCTGACTCTATTTAGTGGAGATTTACATCTACTCATAATACCCCGAGCAAGTCGCGACTTATTTGTGACTGATTTATACACTTACTTCATGGGTACAGCTTCCAACGATCTTTGTAAGCAGAATCCGTGCATATAAATATCAGCTAATAAATCACTGGTTTAATTCATTCGTCTAAAGATCAATCCCATCTTAAAACCTTTATTTTGAATCTATGACTGACCTTTCCAAGTTGAATAGATTTCAGTATATTCTTCTTTGAGTGGTACCTGACAAGTGTGTCTGACTTGATTAAAATCTTTTATAACGTTTCAGTATATTCTACTGACTGTTCGAGGATCGACTGATGTACGGACATAAACACTAAGCCGAAAAATTAGAGATTTTCGAGGAAACAAGTGTAGACTTTTTGTATAGTTGTGATGTTTCTCTTCCTTAGGTTCAGTCCATTGACTCTCGATCTTATTTTAGCAAACGATGCAAATACACAAATTCTCTGTGTTGATAACTTTCAAGCGTACTTCATCCACAGTTCAACCCTTACCTGACGCTGAACAACAGCCCGAGGAGCGACTCGTACAACCAGACGGCGGGAAAAACCGTCCACAAAATGTCCACAGCGACGGAGATGGCAGCGGCGGCGGTGTCATCGGCACCCAACACTCCCTGCAAGACGACCGGCACGCTACTCACCCCATGGAACCATCACGCCATGGTGGACCCCTGGACTCAAGCCCAGCCAGTGTGGAACACTGTCCCCGAGGGTGAGCTGAGGGTAGGATGATGACATTGGAGGGCACTTGAAGAGGGAGATGTTGATAGGGAGGCCTGGATGTTTAGGAAATAAAAATTGGGCTCTTGTGGAGTTAGGCTTTCTTAGAAAAACTTAAACTATAAGGAATTCATGGATGGTGACTTGAAAAGCCTTAAAATGGGAGATCTTGACATGGAAACAAAGGGAGGGGATTTTAGGGAGCTAGGGAGACCTTCGATAGAAGGTTGAATGGGAGAAGACCTTTAAGGGAAACGTATGGAATGGGCAAGCCTTGAGGGAGAAATCGTAAACAAGGACTAGGCCTTGGGAGGTTAGTTTAAGGGTAGGGATGACTTCAGAGGATATTCTTGAAGAGTGAAGTTTTGTGGAGACGAGAGAAGCCCCTGAGAAGATGAATCACTGACGTGAAGAAGGGCCTTGAGGGTGGAACATACACAAAAAGTCTTTTGCTACAAAGTTTATTCATCAAAGGATGACTTGAAGGTTTCTTTCAGGAGGTTAGAATGAAGGCAGGACACCGAGCCGAGAAATGTGCAGGAGTAGGGAGTGTAGCCATGGAAAAAATGAAATAAGAATTTGGTAAAAGTTTGAAAAATATTATGAAACAATCATATAATAGATAGCTCAAAAGAAAGATAGGGATCATAAAGGAGAGAGAGGACAGAAACAAATGATTTTCAGACAGCAGGCCAGAAAGCAGATTGTTTCTGAGGTCGGAAATTACTCCAAATCAACAGACATAACGTTTATGAATCGCTGTTAAAGGTTAGCAAATGAAGTTGAAACGATAAGTGGCGTCGTTGGGATTATTATAGTTACCTATTGGTTCTGCACAAGTAAGGGGGTTGACACTCATGGGGCCCCATCTCTTGAACTTTCTTTACTATCTCAGAACTTTATGAACGTCTGTATATACTATCCACATTTAAAGTTTCATAAATCAGTTTATTTCATTCATCCACTACTGTTATGCAATAGAACTACCTTTTTCTTTTGCTCCTTTTCCAACAAGTTTCTTGCTCAATTTCATGTTAGGGCCTCTGATTCTATCTTTCACTATTAACGTCATCAGACTAGTTTTTAGACAACTTGAAGATTGTAATCAGGTCACCCATTTCTTCCATGATGGACAAATTCAAAGCCTCTAACCTTTCTCTATAACTCGTCTTCTGGTGCCATTTTTGTTGTCATCCTTTAGATCTCTATTAGTTCTTAGCGCGTTTTAAGTGCTGTGATCAATCTTGAGGAGTGTTTACCAGTTCTGGCCTTGTGTAGGATAAGAGATTGCTGAATATTTCCTTTATCCATGTACCTAAATGCAATTTTAATATTTGCCAGCAGATAGTTTGTCTCCTTGACGAATATCGCTGCGGCTCGTTTCCTGATGGATAATATTCATATCGAGGCCTTCTTTCACTGTGTCCCACCCTTATTACATCTACTCGGGTTGAATTTTATCAACCATGTACTAGACCAGCTTTGGAGTTCGTTCAGGTCTCTTTATAACTGGACATCATCGGCAAACGTTTACAGGTAGGAGTCCAATCCTTTTGGCAAGTCATGGACACACATACAGTAGTTAGTGGCTCAAGAAGAATAGTGGTCCTAGAGCACTGGTGACAGCAACCCATTTCGAGAAGGCTACCCCTGACATGCGTCCTTTGTTCACTTTCAATTTCGAGAAGCTTTGAGAGCAGGTCGCAACATACTGGATGGAATAGCAAGGATACCGATTACTACAATATGCAGTCGTACAGAAACACATAAGAAATTCCGGTTACAGTAGTTTTGCTGTTGGTTAAAAGCTGAATAGTAAAGCTTTTCCTGTGATGTTTAGCAAATTTTTTTGTCGATATTTTTGAGGCATAAAAGAGAGCAGTTTGCTTGGAAGTATGTGCTAACAAGTAGGGATAGGAGGAGGCTAACGTTTATTTTAGGGGTTAAGTAACAGCTGTGAAGTCAGTTAATGAAACATTTTACGAAATAAAAGGCAAGTGAAACATTTTGGTGGATCCTCCTGAAATTTCAAAGGAACTGAATGTAGTTTCCTTAAGTCAGTATTTTTACCATTTTCTGTTCTTGTGGCATTAGGTAATGATAAACATCTTGTGTTAATACAGTGACTCTCACAAGTGGGATTTTTATTATCTACAAGCGTTGTTACTGGCAAGAGCCTGAAGTTTCACTGACTTCTTTTGTGAACAGTGTATTAATTTAAGAAACTGTGCAGTCACATGCAGTAATTATTAATGTGCGTATGAAAGTTAATTTAAACTTTATTCTAAATGAAAAAAATATATATATATACTGTCCACAAAAGAAATGTTGAAACGAGGCTTTTTCCGATAAGAAAGCCCAGTAACACTAAAACTCATTCGTGAAAATCAGTGTTAACAAATGTTTACCGTTACCTAATGCAACAAAAACAGATAATGGTAAATGCCTTATTAATGAACTGAGATACTTTGATCTTTCAAAAATACTGTTTTAAATTATATTCTCATTTTTTGATTCACTTTGTTGATGTAGTGAAAGTGCTAAATATTCACTCCAAAACAGATACCTAAGTAGGTTTTTCTACGAGTGTGTGCTGATGGGTGAGAAAAAACGCTCTAAGTACTGTAAAAAATAAAAACGTTAATTTCCATTCTGAAAACAGTAACCAGAAAACTTTGTCAGGAGATATTGGTATTTGATAACGAAGGCATATGGCCAATAAGGATACTCACGAGACATGATGTTTCTTTGCAGGATTTATCATAGACAGTCGATCAGGAGGAAACATGCCCGTGAGCCTAGGGGTTGGTGTGGGTGTGGCGGGTGACGGGGAGCCAACAATACGAGACTCCTCTGTGGACGGTATCACCATGAAGGACTGCGACCTGCACCTCCTCAATAACCTCACACCAGAGATACTCAGGGAATATGCTGATTTCCTTACCTCTTCCTCCGTCACCAACCAGAACGCAGTGGGAGGGATGAACGTTGGGACGGGAACGTATCCCATGTCCGTCTCCATGCCCACAGCAGCCGTGTCTACAGCCGCACCCATTACCACGCCTATGCCCACTCCTCGGGGAACTCTCAATGACACGGCTCCTCCCATCCCCTTACAAACTGGGTCGGGAGAAACACTTGAAACTCTGGTGGCAGACTCCTTGCTCGTGACGGACGCGGTCCCACCAGATGACGTTCTACGATCACCCCAGCAAGTCAGCAGTCCTGGGGAGCTGACACTAGACGGGAGTTTCAGCCTGAGTGGCCACAGCGACGCGGGAGAGAACAGCACGCCCCTGGCAGCCCTCAGTCAGACGGTGAGCGCTGCGAGTCACGGTTCTGGAGGCACCGTCACCATAATGCGACGGGACCCGCCGGTTACTAGCCCCCAACACCTCTCAGAACCCCTGACGCGCCTCTTGGCTCCCATGACACCGCCAGGGCAGACTCGCACGGGCCTAGAAGCCGACGGCGCAGGTGACGACGATGGGCTGGACGGGGCTCTGGCGTGCGGTCTGGCCGAAGACATGGAAGCAATACAAGTGGGGCTTATCACAGGCTCGGGTCCACAGTCCGACGATGAGGAGATTACTGATGATTTCAACTGGGACAAACTTCTCTAGCGTATTGTCTACTATACGACCTCATCGGAAGACCCATATCTCACACGATACAAACTATATATATATATATATATATATATATATATATATATATATATATATATATATATATAAGGAGACTGTAGATAGATTAAGTTATGACTCGAACTTGAAGTTCTTGAACTTTTTGTACATTCTTGTAATTATATTCATTAAATGGTCACAAGATTATTTTAACTATATCAAAAGCTGCTAAATATTTTTTTTCTCATTTTTTCCATGAAGGATCTCTGCAGATGGCGGTCTTTTCTTTCACAGAATACCTCAGATATACATATATGTAGAAACGTCATACTGTTTGCTTATATCTGCAAAAGACATGTAATTTTATATGAAATGTATGACAGGCGACATCGTTCGTATTTGTTCATTGGATTATGTTACAAATATGGCCATATAAGTTTGTTCAGAATCATGAATTAGCAGGGGAATAGCGTACTTCCTTGGGGCAAGAAGTTCCTCTGTTAGACTATACACTTCTTCGTCCATTTGATAAAAGGAGAGTTGAATCTTGTCGAGGAACCTCATAATCGCTTCAAATGAGTCCGTCACTTTCCTGCTTCTTTTTGGAGCGCAGCCTTGAAGCTGCAGGAACCCCATGAAAGAAGTCCTGGGGGTCATATAACTAAAATCAATAATGTAATCAGAGCTGGAATCACTGTAATCATATTTCTGCACATAGTGTTACAACACCGTGCAACGTTGGACCGTGTGAAGTGTCACAAGAGACTTACCTATGATCCTCTCTCAGTAGAGAGACTTGTCACATTCCAATGTGCCTTTTAAAGACATTATGAGCATTAGTTCCAACATGTCCAATCTGGGTTATGAGATGATTCGCAATACACCTGAGTACATCAGTGGCCAAGTTCTTCACATGTGCCACTTCGAGCAAATGTAAGACTAGTGTATGTTATTCACTACACGCCTGACACCAGGACTGCCAAACGTGCTGTCACGGATTACTCCACTCTGTTGGCAGCAAGGCCCTAACCAGAGCAATATGTTGAAGTTATCTCTGATTCATTAAACTTCAGTTTTCTTCTTGTCAGTAACGTAAGATGATTTGTTTGTTTCTGTTGGACTGTTTTATATTTCGAGTTTTGCTGACAGAGTGGACAATGCAGCTAATTGACAACGTGACCCATGGATATGCTCTTGGTGAATCCTCCCCTGTATACCCAGTATGTTCTCGTGTCTTAAGACTCCTGTAAACCAGCCAAGCAGAAAGCTGAGATTGTAAGAGTCCAAATTTGAACAACAACAAAAGAGGTCTTGTTACCTGAGTCTACTCTCTCTAGGTTGGCAGTTCATGTTGGGATTTAATGTGGAAATGGTGCAGCTTATAATGTCTTTTCACGAGTACAGTTTAAGCAAGAGTGTGACCGGTCTAACTACGGTATAACCCACAGTACAGGTCTTCCTGTATCCCCAGAGTGAAGTTCCTAAGACCGTTAGTAGCTCCTCGTCCAGTCTCTGTACTCCAGTACTGTGATCCTCATTTTCCTTTCTGGTGTCAGGTGCCTTTCCACACTGGCATGTCCCCAAGACTGTGGAAGCTATTCTCAATGCATCAGTCATTGTAGTTTGGTGGTAGCTGTGTCCCTTGCTTCTATCCTTGGCCACTGGTAGTTTTATTGGTTTCCTTTGGTGGTATGTCCGAAAGCCACTAGTCTTCAAGGTCCTGGGGTTGCTGGTGTCTTTGTGGACCCTGGTGTTATCACTTCGCCTGGTTGGCTTCAACGTCCCATTGTTGTTCTCGAACGGTCTCCAGACAGACCCTGGTTGTTACTGTCTTCTTTGGTTGGTCTGTGGATCTGGTAGTTGCTACCCTCCCTAGTCAGGTCGTTGCTCTTCTCTCTGGCCATTCTCCATGTACTGGTAACTACTGTTCTCCCAGGTCAATTTCTTGATCTGTGATGGTTGATGCTCTCCCTGGTTGATCTTCCCGTCTTGGAGGCTGATCTTTTCCCGTGTTGGTCTGCAGGTCCTGACAGTTATTGTTTATTCATCTTGGTAGCCAATACTTGCACCTGCCATTCTCTGAGACATAGTAGCCCTAATTACCCTAGTTGATCCGCACAGCTTGTGGTTACTCTTCACCCCTGGCAATTACTGTTCTCCTTTGATGGTTTCCAGGTCTTGGTATTTCTGAATGACTTGGTTGGTCTGTGGGTCTTGCTAGTCACTGATTGCTCCAGCTGGCGTCCAGGTCGTGGTAGTTGCTGGTCGAGTACTTCGTGTCCTGGCCCTGCTCAGTACTCAGCTGTCACTTCCATCACCCCTGCACTACCACAAACTTAGCACAGTCTCTTCCCCACTCCTCCTTTGGATGTTGTCGACAAAGATTTGATTAATCCTTCCATCCACATCAGGGTGATGTTTTCACCATGTATTCCAGCATCAGCAGTGATAGCTTTTCCTCATACAGTCACTGGTTGACTGTTTCTTCTAGTCATAGTAGTTTATTTGATTGCTAATAAATCTAGGAATTATCTTAGCCCTCTGCTGTGCCCCAGTGGATAGTGAACCTTGGATGCTGGCATGTTCGCGGTTCAAAATGATGTTGCTGCAGGAGGGATTGTCTTGCAAGGGTTATGATACAGTGCGGTGGCATGATGCCCACCACCTGGTGTGGTTGTGTCAGATGATACCCAAGTATTATGTTACCAGACTCATGTGCCTAATGTCGTGTGCCTTGTTCTAAATAAAGCAGTATTATGAAAAACATGGTTTTTCTTCTAATCCCTCTTACACATGACATCTAAGTCTACTTCCACCTCTTTATATATATATCAACCACCTACCCAGCAGGCTCCTTTGAACTCCCTAAACCAGGGCAACCAGGCAATAGATCTACAAACCAAGGTCATCCTTGTATGTACAATGTTGAGGAATTTGTAAGGTCAAAAGGAAGTCTATTCCAGAGGCACTAGCTTCTCAGTGATGGCCTACTGTAATCTCTCATGGACAGTGGCTGCTCGACATATGCAAGACAATCCCTTTATACATAACATTTTAGGGTAACATTCACTTCATCTTCATTCTCTTCTCCCTTCATAACTTCATGTACTTCACATACTTTGGTGACATTTCTTATAGAACAAGTGATGCTGGCCAAAGATATGACACTTCACTGTTACAGTACCACCTAAGAACTTAAATTCAAACATCTTTGAAGTACAAGGGAAGGCTATCTGTACAAAAGGGATATAATTTCTGGAGAAGTCCATCTCCTATTTGGGTGGATTAATCAAATCGATTCCATCTTTTCAGGGTTACTTTCCATTATTTGATCGAACCTGAAAAGTTTCATATCACTAGCACTGACACTTGCAACAACTAAGTAATACTATATGTCATCACTCAACATTCTATTCATATACTTTCAAAGCAAGTACATGCTTCTCTGAGAAATTAGATTTCTGTTCCTTTTAATCACCAACAACCTGTCCATCCCTGCTTTCTACCTACTTCAAGTCACTGGCCAATGTGTATTGGCACTGGACTTCATAGTCACGGTTCTCCCCATCCTACCCTACCTTGCTCCTCTCAGAAGTGCAGCCCTGAGCTGTCTCTGGCCACTGGATTGGACTGTGGGTGAGCCTACACATTTCACACAATCATCTACCAATTTTTCATTCAAAAGGGGGTTGACACCCAATCTCTCATATTTAGAGCCAGCAAGGGCCATATAAACAGTGAGAGTGTATGTGTTCTTTGATTTCTCTTTAACACCTGAAGACAGTGTTAAGGATTTTTCATATGGTTATAACTTACCTTTGATGACATTAATTTTCCTGGAAGCTGACAAGCCCTAAATAACCAACCAACCATCCCTCTGTCAGTGATTTTATGCCATCACAGAAGGCAGACAGAATTCATGTTATGGCAGATTGGAAACTGAAAAATCATGATTCCCTGATCAGTGCCTTGGTTTTCCTTTGGTCTTCTGCAGTAATCTTACATATGTAACACAGGAAAAACATATGTGGAACACCACAGTAATAGTAGCCATTTACATCTCAGTAGAGATATCACGATGAATGTTTAATCCAATAATGCACCTCACAGTGTATACAGAGCGCTGTAGAGAGCATTCTGGAATAAGAGAATCATGATGAAATTGTAGGCTTATTTAAAAAAGTTAAAGGGAGCGGCATTATCTTTAGTCAAAGTTACAGGAGAAAGAATAAACTGGTTCCCAGACAGTAGTGTGTTATTCTGCAAATTCTACACACATCTGAAGGCTGACAAAGCGCAAGACCCCAGGAAAAGAAGTAGCACACAGAAGGTAACATTCTATCTATTATGACTATATGACTGATAAAAATGACAATGATAATTATCTTTATGATACATGAATTTTAAGAATGATGAAACTGATAAGGCCTAAATGCTGTATTAAATCATATATCAAAATAATGGTATTAATGAAATATCATTGTAAGTAGTAGAAAAATTAAAATTGAGGAGTACTGTATCAACACAAAGAAATTAAGCTAAAATGGCCAGTTGGCTGTTATGAACATAATTCCAAAAATGCTCTTTCTAATCAAAATGGCAATACACTTTATCACTATTAAATAGCACAAAGACTGTTTTCACATAAATGATATCTTCATCAATCTAAAATATCCCCCAATGCTGTGGAAAAAATACCTTTTAACGGTCCTGTTTAATTGGGAAAAGCAATCGACATAATGTCACAATAGACCCTCTTGCAGTTGGTTGCAACAGCTGTGATCAGGTAACTACAGTATTTTTGTAATTGCCTGAGTAATTGTCTGGCTCGCTGTGGAATGGCTACAGGCTATTCACACAACATCTACTGAGCAGGATTCTTCAAATGTGCCAAAAACGATGTTCATAATACAATGATCAAGTTGGAGTATTTTTCTTTTTTTACAGTAGTAGGGGATTTCTCAGGTTGATAAACTGCTGTAACGGAACTGAATCTGAATATGGCATTTTCTGATATGGAAAATCATAGTTATACATCCCCAACCACTTACTTGTATAACACCAGGATGGGTCAAGTGGTCCTACCATAATGTGAAGAAAATCTTTCCTCTATGATTTACTGGACTGACATGCTAAAGAGAGAATACACAGAAAGTTATATAACTACCTTTGTGTTGGTCTAATGGAGTGCTGAGTAAGCATGAGAAGCAGATGTGGCTGACAAGCCTGACAAGATATGAAGATGAGCAGGTTTTCTTTTTATCTTTCTCCTAAACATAGTTTCGCACTCAACTCTTATTTCTAACACACATTTCTTATCCACATGTGAAGGAATATAACATGAATATATATAGAAATACTAGACAATAAAAATGAGGGGAAGGAGAGCATATAACTGGCACACATGAGGAAATCTTTCCTTAACTTGAAGATGAGATGAAAGGCTATGAAGGTTCTGTTTGTATCACACTCTTATTTCTTACAGACACATTGCTTGTGATGAGTAACACAGGTATACGTAAAAATACTCAATGTGCACACTAAATGAGACCCTATGCACTCCTTTGTAAAATATACGTTAGATTATACTACCATCTGTTATCAAAGTACTCTGTCAACCCATGATTGCACAGAGAAAATTAGATGGTTAATTGTAATCTTTTCCATGCAAAAGAGCACAAAGATGGTGGGGATATGATTGGATGTGTCTGGTCCTGGCATCCCTCATTTCAACTAAAATTACTCTCAAAGTCACTTTTTTCTTCACATATCACCTGTTTCTCTTATTCAATTTTCTCAACAACTGTGACATATGATAAGTGTTTCTCCTTAACCTTAAGTCATCCAACAACCCACTTATGTTTACAGTGAACACCATTCACATGACCCAAGAGGTAGACAGATATTCACCTACAATGGCATTTGCCGGAACAGAGTGAAATTTTTAGCCACACATGCCTGGTGACGGAAGATACCTCTACATGCTACTAATGGTACAGTATGGCAGCTGGATATTCAAAGAACTGCAGGGAAAGTTAAATTATATAATGTTGGCCATGTTCCCTTATAAGATATCATTTGATGTTGGCACACTGACCACCATCTAAGGCTTTATGGTGATGTCCACCTCAATACTGTACTCATCAACAACCCACACATGCCTGCTATTCCAAATCAACATCATCAAGCAACAAAAAAGATGTAAGAGATGCCACCAATGGATTCATCTTCCTCCACATGAAAGATCACACAACACTCCAGACATGCAGCAACCATTCAATCAAACCCCTATAAAAAACACCCAAAAATGCCAGTGCAAAACACAGACCACCATTTTGAAATAAAAAAACACTGCTACTCCCTTGAGCCCTCATTATATATTAGATGTTATATAACTTAACATTTGTGGCATCTAAAACACATAACTACTCAACATGCTCTAAGAACACACATCCATCCTCCTTCCCTTTTTTTGAAATAATCTTATGACTAGATAGGCAATAAGGTCAAGGAGGACTATAACATTTGTCTAATCCACCACAATATCCTACTCACTGAAACAACACAACTAAACATACAAATAAAGACAACACTGTGATATCTCATTTAAAAATGAAAATGATAAATACAACAGTATAATCAATCCCTTTATGCATGTCTTCCCTATGTGCTCTCCCAGATGAGCTACCCAGCCATCAAAACATAAACAATATGCCTAAAATTTTGTAAGCTGAGATTTCAACACCCGCCACCCTGTCATTTTCAACACCACATCCAAGATCCCCAAGGTGAAATACTTATAAAAACAAACTTCCACCTCTCAACACCCTCAACCTCTGCAAACAACAAACCAGGCTCCTAGCCCACAACCTTCAACACTCTGCCACTCCAAACATCACATTTCACACTAACATTGTATACAAGGACTACTGGTGCACTGTATGTACCCTCCTCTGATTTTCTATCTATTCTTATTACATATTCTCAAGCTCATCCAACAAACAAAAGTACAAAAATTACAATATAGCAAACAGGCCAAAACCTATAAATTACAAAGTCCAAACTCCAAAGCTTCACCAAATACAATATCCCATCCATAGACCATGCTATCTTTCATTCCAATAATTTCATTAACCAAACCAGGAAAATAAAAATAACCCACACCAAATGGATAGAGGATGCTCTCTTATCCAAGTCACAAGCCTCATAAAGCAAAGAAACATACTCAGACAAAATCACTCATTATTGGCACAGACAATAGAACAAATACTGACTCAATTAACATTAACACCAACATAATAAATGGAATTGAAAAAACAATCCGACGTTAGTACTGCAACATAATGAACCCCTAAACCAACAACATGCAACTAAGGTGAACAAACAATAAAGGAAATTCACACTTCTGTAACATTTTGGAACCAACATACAAAGCATTACTAACCTGAGGTAACATCCCTTCTCCCAAAGAGAAGAGAAACATGCTCATGAAACACTGCCCAAAAATCAGCCACAAAGACTCCTGACATTTGTAACTCGGATTTTCCTGCAAAAGGACCAAACAACAACAAATTTCTTTATAAAATACTTTCAATCACACCTGGCTACATAATAAAATACCTTATATATGAAAACTTGTCAGTATAAGATCCATCTTGAAACCCTCCAAACTTCCTAACCTCCTCCCACCCTATGCCACTTTTATTATTAATTTCCAAACTCCATGAAAATCTGATACACAACTTATCAATCAAAGCATTCCACTCTCATCCAATCAGCATGGATTCAAACCCAAAAATCTTACTAACAGTCAACATAAAACTTAAACAACACATTCTGAATGGTTCCCACCAAATAATAACCTGTTTCCTTCAAAATATTAGTGGTAACAGATATTAATCAATCATTTGAAACTTTTCCTTAAATC
Organism: Panulirus argus; assembly: GCA_038088735.1. NCBI lineage: Eukaryota > Metazoa > Arthropoda > Malacostraca > Decapoda > Palinuridae > Panulirus > Panulirus argus. Next base: position 17,520 of record JAYMFT010399173.1, read on the forward strand.
ATCTCAAATGAAAGATAAGTGACACCACCCTTTAGATCAGCATTTCCCAAACTGGGGAGAAATTTGAAGCTACCAGGGGGGAAATAATTACACTGCCTACTAGCAATAAAAAAAAATCTCAGATGGATTTTCTCATGTCTGAGAGAATGCCAGTTGTAAATGGGTGGTGCCATATCTACCAGGTTCGGTTCACATTCAAACATAAATGAAATAAATTAGTAAACAGTCACAGTGTGTTTTGACTACTCTTTCCTTCATACACATGAAAGGGGAAATCTGGGTGGTTGAACTGTGTGCAGGGGGAAATGGCAGAAAAAAGTTTGGGAACCACTGCTTTAGATTAAAAAAAAAAAAAAAAGAAATGGTTATCCAACTTCAGACCCAGTGACTAAGCCAGAATCATTCATAATAGCCACACCACCAAAATACTTGAGCTCTTCAATGGAGTTATCCATAGGGAAGATCTTTCTGCAACCCACCTCAGGTGCTATGAAGACAAGTGAGACTTAACCTTATCTTTTTCTGTAAGAGGTACAAGCTGATAAGCTATGATATTGCAGATCATGTGGGGTTTGTCAATGCTTTATACCAAAAGGAAGGGTTAAAAAGGCACCAATATGATGCATTCCACTGGTATATGAATCATTTCAAAGTGTGGCAATAGATATGGTAGGTCTGATTGTCAGTGTCCACATAAAAAACTTGTCTGCTTCCCCATACTTTTTCAAAAGCAATATTACACTTACGTTTCAGTACTTTTTCATCTCTCCTTTGTCCTCTGTTACCATCTGCAGACATCTGAACATGGAATTGGAAAGGTTTCAGAAATATTCTATATTCATGTTTTGGGTCCATAGGGGTTTGAGCTCATGAATGAGGTGAAGCACTCATGAGGTGTTGCAGGAAGCATCTGCCTCTTCATAAAGTTCTGAGTGCCTAATGCACCTGAAAATCTCATGTGTACCAACATTTTCTTGCTTTCAGGTAGGAATTTGGGCTTCCTTCTCCTTAGAAAGGTAAAAGCCAACCACCTTGAATCAAAGGTGGAAGAAATACAGTGCCCAGAAGCAAAAATTCCAAAATGATGTGGCAACCAAGAAGAGTAAAGAAAGATCATCCTTCCCTAAAGATACTTTAGGCACTGAGGTGGGTTGCTGGTTCTTTCCACTGTTAAAAACACTAGTCTCAGTATGAAGATTTCACCTGAAAGCAACATGTGCTGCTACCCACAATAAACCTTAGCCTTGTATTGCTTGAAGATCTATGGAGGGCAATTTTTTTTTGTGTACACTGTTCCTATATTCATTAACTTTTATTACTCTATCAATCAACACTCTTGTGAGGCCCGGCCTCGATGTGAACTTTTGTCTGTGACTGGAGCCTTCAACATACATAATATACACATATATATATATATTATATATATTTTTTTTTTCTTCATACATATTTGCCATTTCCTGCGTTAGCAAGGTAGCGTTAAGAACAGAGGACTCAGCCTTAGAGGGAAAATCCTCACTTGGACCCCGTTCTCTGTTCCTTCTTTTG
>JAYMFT010399184.1:0-19064 GCA_038088735.1 Panulirus argus
GGGATGGGTTTTTCTTCGTCTGTTTCCTAGCGCTACCTCGCTGACGCGGGAAACAGCGATCAAGTATAATAAAAAAAATAAAATAAAAATTCTTTAATTCTATGAAAAAAAAAATCTAATTCTAGGAAAAAACAGACCTACTTGTAGATAAACAGTCCTTATTAAACTATTCTTCTGAAGTAAATGAATTAATAAATATCAAGCCCACAATTGTGTCACTACAGTACAGTCCTAAAGAGAATGCATTATATCACTAAGCTCATGACTCCTACAAAGGATAATCATAAATCAGTCCCATCTGAAAAAAAGATCTAGTCTAACAGACATATATATATTTTTTTTTTATAATTGATCGCTGTCCCCCGCATTAGCAAGGTAGCACAAGGAACAGACAAAGAAAGGCTGCATCCACTCACATTCATTCTCGCTCCCTGTCCACAACCACTTGTTCTCTTGATTTTCTCACACTATTAACCCCTTTCTGAAACATAATCTTATGCCACTCTATCATCAAACACCTTTAACAGTCCTTTAAAAGACTCACCCCATCTCCTACTTACTTCATCATTACTTGTTATCACTTCCTATTTTGCCCCCTTATTAAATGAAAAAATATACAAGAATATGAAAACAACAGAGAAACAAGTGAATATGCCTTAATTTTTCCCAGGTGAAATTAAAATCTTAGGTAAGGACTTACTGCTGAGACAGTTCTAAGTACTATGCAGCCTGATGTTGACATGCCATGACCGTCAAAACCTCATTTATGTAGTCTTCTGATACACTTGGTTCTTTTTCTCAACATGTTATATAGATCTTGATCACCAAACTGATTATCATCTGGAATGCTAGACTCCTCATCACTGTGGAGCAAATAATGTACCACTAGATGTTATCTACACTTAGTAGTCTATTGTAATATCCTACCCAACATGGCTGAAGCTCTCACATGTGATTGTTAAATAAGAAGGGCTCAATGCATCTCATCATCACCATAGATCAGATGAAATCTGATTGTTGGCACTTAAGCAAGGATCGCAGAACTACGTGATGCCCAATTTACCGGGAAGCGTAAATATGTATACAGTCTAGTTATAGGGTTAAGTATAAAATATGAATGCAACATTTTAGCCTAAGAACAACTTACTACACACTCCCCTTTTAATGTACACTACATTCAATGAAAACTTACCAGAACATGAGGTGTTAAGGGCTTGGGAAGTTGGCAAATTGGGATGTGGTAAAGTGAGGCTTATTGGGAGGGAGAGTGAGGGGCATTAGGGTTGTCTATGTCACCCCATGAATTATCGGATTCAGAAGCAGTTTCAACTGAAGGTAGAGGAGAGGTTTTCCTAAGCCCTTTGGTAAATCTATTCAATGATGCTGTGTGGTATGCCTTTTTCCTTACTCTATAAATATCTCTGTACCACAAGAAAGAATTGTAAACCCTCTGGAGAACACAAAGGATATTCACTGGTGGGATCCACATCATTATTGAGGATCATCAGCTTGTTTATGTAGTAAAAAGTTTCTGTTAAGCCCTTGTTTGTAAACTGATTTTTGGTCTGGTAGTGTTTCTACCCTTTCCTTACTGAGTTCTTCAGCCTCAAACTGCATTTTCTTTTTTTCAAGTCTATTGTAACTATAAGTGGTTACATGTCATTATAAAAGTTTGCACTTTAATTCTCAACTAATGTAACAATAAAATGTTGCTTATGAGATGCCATTATATGAGGCTTCCCTGTATAATTCTAAAACTCACCAAATGATTCTCTTTGTTGTCCTGCATAGCTGTGACATCAGACAAAGGCTGAGTGGCTATAGGGGAAAGGTTGAGCAATAATCCACGTTCCCCTACAATTGGGGTACTCTCAAGACGTGGAAGGCCTCTCACACCATCCTTCCCAACTTTGCCTTTCTTACTTTCACTTGTTGCATCTGACCCTGAGTTATAGCTCTGATGGATGCAAAAGAAAACTTATTAAACAAAATAATAAGGAAACTCTATCATTATAAAATTGGGTCAGTTTAAATAACTTTGGAGAAATATGTGGGAATACAATGCTTCCTTTTTGCTACATTTAACACCTCAAGCATTTCTCTCTCTCTCTCTCTCTCTCTCTCTCTCTCTCTCTCTCTTCTTCTTCTTTTTCTTCTCCTTTTTTTTCTTCTTTTTCTTTTTTTTTTTTTTTTTTTTTTTTTTTTTTACATGCTTTCAATGGACAATGTTTACGTGTGAAGTTTCAGTCAGCCTCTGTGTGGAGGGATGAACCTCAAGGGATCCTGATAACATTTCCTGGCTGGAAAGGGGTTGGCAAATCGTGCAGGACCTTTAAACTGATTTTGAAAACCACTGGAAAAACTCTGTTATTATGGCTACCTGCACATTGCAATCTGAGGATTTTTCGTTATTGCAGTGAATGAGTTAAGAATACAAAAGTATAAGATATAGCCACAGGCAATCTTATCAAAATGACATAAATGCGAGCATTACAACTGTGATACATGAAAGGATGGACAGATGAATGTAAGAATTCATTAACCACTCTCATAACGGCACATCAATATTTCTAGTATGCAAAATAATAATTTTGTAAGTAGGTAGCAACTGCTAAGCAGCCAATGACTAGAGGTGTATATTACAAATACTACCCGCCTGGATATCAAGAGGGTTAGTGATGGCTACATATTAAGCCAGTGGTTGTCAAGTTGCACTCCTCTGATGCAGATAGCCGATTTTTCTTTCTGACTCACCCACAAGTGGACTACTGGCATTCTCTTCACAAACATACAATCTCTCCACATACGTAACACTTGATAACACTACCACACACAGCTCATTCCTCATAACTCTAGATTTTCCTTCAGTAAGCACTATGTGCTAGCCTTGCCTTTTGGCAAAATGGTAGGAGCAGTAGGCAGAAGTAGTAGGTAGCAACAATTAGGCAAGAGGATTAGGTGGTAGAAGTAGGTAGGAACATTAGGCAGGAACAATAGGTAGAAGTTAATAGGAATATTAGTTAGAACTTTTGCAAACACTGCATTAGAGTTACTCTCTGCCAGTGGCCTGTTAAGGGTGAGGCACTAAAGGCTCTTATGCATCAACCACCCCTTGAGGGGGTTCCAGTTAGGAACAAGCATCAGAGATACAGACAGATAGATAGAATAATAATACATGAAGTATTTATTACAGCAAATAACAACACAATAAAAGAACAACCTGCAAAATGGCTCTGAGTTTGTTGATCTGTGCTTGGAGCTGCTGCGTATATTGCTGCACCACCTCTACAACAGGACTCATTACGATGCCTTCCTCTAGCTGTCTAAGCACACTAAAAGATACAGAATAAATCACTACATATACCAAAATATTAAGTGCTAAAATTAGATACAATTTCATATTGCTTATGTGATACAAAGGGAAGGTATGAATCCTGTAACAAGCAAAGAGATAGGTGTTCTTAAACCTAACCATCAGTGGACATATTACTAAGAGAAGATTCTCAATGAGTCAGGCTTAATTTAAATGGAAAACAATTTATGGCACACAAAGAAGACTGTACATCTCTTTACCTTCTTTACAGCAAAATGAAATATCAAGAGAGCATTATGAAATGTTCAAACAAGATGTAAAGTCAGGTCAAATAACTGAGGGAGAATATTAAACATCAAGTACTAACCCCTTAAAAAAATCAAAGTAATGTTACAATGATAACTGAAGAAAATTGAATACTTCACTTTCATGCATATAAGTACAGTGCTTTGATACTTGCAACTTAGAAAATATGATGCAAATATATTTCTAAAAAAGTATTACCGAGAGTGATGAGACAAGAAATTAAAAATTACATGGTTCCTACAAAACACAGGTTGGTGAAATAAAACATATGCTTAAATGGAAGGGAATACTGAAAATGGCAAGGATAGACTGAATAAGATATTAGTAATGAGTGAATTCAGAGAGCGCATAAGAATGAAGTTGAGAGTTAATGTACAAAAAATTGAGTTTATGAGATTTTGCAGTGGGGAGAGACAGGTTGGGTTTAGCATGAGTCGGAATAGAGAGAACCTGAAGGAAATGGAATGTTTTAAATACCTGGGAGGTGAAACTGAAGCAGATGGAATTACAAGAGATAAAGTGAACCACATGGTAGGTGGGGGGCAAATGTCTTAGGTGGAATGAGGAGTGTGTGGATCTATCTATCTATCTATATCTCTGAAGCCTATTCCAACTGGAACTCCCTCAAAGGGGAGGCCACAGCAACACAGTCTACATAACTAAAAAAATCCAGTGCCGCTTCTTAGCCTTTAGTGCCTCACCATTAACAGGCTACTGGCAGAGGACAAGTCTAGCGCAGTGTTTGAAGAGGTTCCTACCTTATGTTCCTAATGACTACTTCTATCTAATGCTCCTAACAACTACTTCTACCTAATGCTCCTAACTAAATGTTCCTACCTACTACTTCTATCTACTGCTCCTACCATTTTGCCAAAAGGCAGGGCCAGCACATAGTGCTCACCACAGGAAAATCTAGAGTCACAAAGATTGAGAGGTGTGTGTTGTCATCATGGTCGTGTAATCTACTATGAATGGGGAGAGCAGGGTAGGGAACATGAGAGTTTTATTGGAGGCAGCAGGTCTGTAGCCTGTCAGGGTTAGGGGCATCTGAGAGGTGAGTCAGTTAACATTTGTTGATGCCATGGTGCTGGTGGCAAATCTGAGTGAAAAATACAGATGGTTTCTGAGTTTGGGAGAGTGGGTAAGAGGAGAAAGTTGACACTAAATGCTAATAAAAGCAAGGTTATTAGGTTTAGTAGAAGATAGAGACAGGTTAGTTGAAGAAGGAGTTTGAATGGAGTGAACTTGGAGAAAGTGAAGTGTTTTAGATAGCTGGGAGTGGACATGGCAGCAAATGGAAATGTGAGAGCTGAAGTAAGCCACAGGGTAGGTGAGGGGGGGGAAAAAGTCTTGGGCATGTTGAATACTGTGTGGAAAGCAAAATTGGGCATGTCTGATGAGATAGCAGTCATATCAGTGCTGTATGGATGCATGGCATGGGCCCTAAATGAGAATGTATAAAAGAAGGTGAATATGTTAGAAATGAAATTTTTTCAGCCAATATGCATTGTAAGGGGGGCTGATTGAGTGAGAAATAATGTATAAGAGAGAGGTGTTGTGGCAAGAACAGGGCACACTGAAATGGTTTGGACATATGAAGAGGATGGGTGACAAAAGGTTGATAAAGACAGTATATGTGTTAGAACTGGAAGGGACAAGGAGGAGGGGGAGGCCAAATTGGAGATGGAAGGATGGAGTGAAAAAGGTTTGGATAGGTCAGCAGAGAGTAAACTGGAGCACTGTGGTATACTGGGGGTGTTGTGTTGTCAATGGACCAAATCAGGACATATGAAGCAGTTGAGGGGAAACTAATGAAAGGTCTTAAAGACCTAGTTGTGGAAGGGAGATCTAGTTTCAGTGCATTATACATGAAAGCTAGTGTGGATGTAAGAGAAGGCCATTTCTTCACCTGTTACAGGTGCTAACTCACTAACACCACGAACAGTGAACAAGTATGAAAAAAGAGAGATACTAAGATGGAACAAAGTAGTGACAGAGGCTGTAAGTTACCAGGGCCTAAACATAGAGGAGAGTGAGAGGCATGCATGGGATAAAGAGCACTGGAGTGATGTTCTATACTATACAGGGGATGATATACTGTCACTGGTATGAACCCAGGCATATGAAATGGTCAAATGATATCATAGAAGATTATGTGGGTCTTGACTGAGGAAAGGGAGCTCCAGTTTCAATGCATAATACATGATGGAAGGAGAGAGTATGTGAACAAATGAGGCCGTTCTTCTTCTACTCCTGGTGCTACTGCACTAATGAGGGAAATGGTGATATAAATGATAAAAAAGGCAGAAAGATCTGGGAAGAGGAATTTCATACTCTGGGTAGTAGATGCATAAGTCTTAGTTGCCTACATGTGCAATAATATATAAGAAAGGAATCAGCCCTATCTCTGGGCATTTTTACAGTGCAGTACCACAAGATGATCTGTGCAAATTCTCAAGTTCCAAAGTATCCAACAAAAAATTTTTATATCCCATTACTCATTTACTATTCCTTCCAATTACAAAAAATTTTCTTAATAGTTACCTGCTTCCTAAACTTCAATTTTTACCCATGATGTGCTTGATAAGGATATTCTCAAAAATAAATATAAATTCTCCCTTACATGAAGATGGCTGGTAGCTGGTTCACATGTAAAAACCAAACCTACATGCGTCATTCTGCAACATGTATCCTGAAACCTTCTTTCTAGAATTAACCTACTTGAATCTAAAGTATGGAGATAGCTAATAATCAAAATATTTAAGGCAACATTGTGTAAAAGACATCCCATTCAGAACATGGTAAACAGCATACAGAATACACCTACGAGGGGGAAAATGGATTTATAAAAAATGCAAACCAAGACTAGAGGTATCCCTTCTGATAAGGCACACTACCTGTGTCCCTCCTGAAGATGCATTATAACAGAGTGTATCTGATGTCGTGGAGAGGTGGGCAAAATAGCTGGCTCTGTCGTACTGCCATGGCAATAATTTCTTTGATCATCAGCTTTAATACTTCCTTCCTCAGTACGTGCAGATTCACCACCTTGAGACACATGTAGGATGGTGCGTGAGAAAAGTTCCCTTTCCTCTTCCCCCTCACTGCACTCACTCCATGATCTTCTTGCTCCACCTTCACACAACAAACTACTCCTAAGAAGAATTAAAAAAGCAATAAAAAATAACCTAAACTTCTAATTACAGGTAATGTGTTGTCTCCACCAACTCATATACACAACAAAATAAGTTTTGGCACTTTCTATGGGGTACCTGGCACCATCACTGATACTTGTACCTCCTTGTCATCAGTGAAAAAGATACCTACCTCAGCCTGGCCCTGGCCCTCTCCTATTCCCCTAATTGCATTTATTCCATGTTCATCCATCTCACACAACAAATTAGTCCTAGGGAGAACAACACAAACATCTAAAAATTAACCCCTTCCTATAACCCTCACATTCACCTCCCTCACCATCACATCCATAAACAGATTAAACAACATTTGACAATACACTCCCCAGCTGCAGAACTACCTTCACTTGGAACCACTCATCCTCCTCTCTTCCTACTTTCCTGAGAGGAACTCCTCACTGCTTCAAAGAGCTTTCATTATTACAAGAAAAGTAATGTGTACATAAACCAATATACACGAGAATAAATTCTAGCAATCTAGTGACATTGACCACTTCATTATGAAAGCAATAAATTCCTTTATTGACAACAAAACTGCAGAAAAGACAAAGCATGAAGTCTGTTACAACCAATTACAAACTAATACAATCCCGACTTTTTGACATCTTACAAATTCAAATCCAAAACATTTTCCACATATATAAGGCAAACCACCTTCCCTTAGATCCTTGACACTAAGAGTTCTCTGCCTACTTTTCTTGACAATTTCTTTATCTATTTGCAATTTTATTTTTTTGTTAAATGAAGTGTCGGGTAGCCATTTCAAATTTCAAGCATGTTTGAAAAAATCATTACAGATCACATAAGGAGTTTTATCTTAGTAATATAAAAAATATTTACAGTACAGAGTTAAAACCAGTCTGAGGAAGAAATCGTTTTACATGAATCATTAGTCAGTAACACCTAACACTGGGCAAGCCAAAGTTCATCCCAGAGAACTCAACTGGCACTGGCTGAAGGATTTCTAAACATACCAGTTCTAAATTTACTGAATATGTAAGCTTAATTAAATACGTGATGCAATACATCCAGACATATTCAAAAATGCAACTCAAATACTGCTGGACCACATACAAAAGAAATTTTCAACATGCAAGAAGCAGCTGATTGCTCAACGGGCCACATACAACCCTTCTTTATTTTGTTTTCTATTTGCTGGGCAGCAAACTCCCAGGTATACAGTTAGCTTAACTGAAGCATACTTACATATTACATCCACTATCAGGGCTGGAAGGTATGGCCAAGTAACGCTGCTTGTTGCACCCTTGACGACTGCTCAGGCGATGCCTCAGAGTCTTCATCACTGCCCTCCGCCATTCTTTACTATTTGTCTAATAAGAAAATTAGGAAGAAGAAACAAATGGAACATCCCCATGATCTTCAACATTTATAACCCTACTTTGAAAAAGTATATTTACACATGTCAACTTTTATATCAAGATTTAATCTCTGTGTTGTACTCTGACAAAAGATGCTTAAAAGTAATATACTTAGCACAGCAAGCAAAGCTCTCACAATAAAAAAGCCATCACATCAATCAACTGCTTACTGCTCCCAACAATAGCTTCTGAAACAAACTTTTTTTAATGTTGCAGGCTCCAGTCACAGACAAAAGTCCACATCAAGGCCAGGACCTAATCTAAAAATAGAGAATTAAGAAACGGGAAGAAAAGACAGGGAAAGTATTTACGAAATTTTGGGAAAGTGAAAGACATGTCTTTTGAAATGAGTTAGGTCATAATTATTGGGAAAGACATGAGAAGATAGAGAGTTCCAAAGCTTTGACGTGTAGGGAAAGAAGCAGTTATCAAAACGGCACACCCTTAAGTTGCCGATGACCACACAATAATCATGTGATGCAGCAGCTTGCCGAGTATTCCGTGGTCTGGTTAGTGGTGGGGGCACACAAGCAGGCAGCTCTTGAGAACCAAAGTACTACCTACAGAAGAGGGAAAGTGAACCAACATTGCAGCGTAGGACAAGAAGGTCAAGTTTGGAAGTTAGCCTGGGACAGTTCATAAGTCGGACCGCTTTTGACTCAACTCTGACAAGTAAGGAAACAGAGCTAGAACCACCCCAACTGTGAGTACAGTATTCCATACAAGGACGAATCAATCCCTTGTATAAATGGAACAACTGTTCAGAAGAGAAAAAGTTACATCCAAACAGGACATCCAGTTTCCTAGGGGCAGACTTAGCTATTCCCATAATGTGGGGTTTCCAAGAACGAGTGGATGATACAGTAATACCAAGTATGTTCATTGAGTCAAGAGGTGGAATTACAGAACCATCAAAGTAGATACAAGAGTTGTGAGGAGTTTTCGATGGAGAGATGGGTAGAAATTGGGTCTTGGAGGTGTTAATCTTAACTAGATTTTGTGTACCCCACTGATATATCCTGTTCAAGTCTGAGTTTATTGAGGAAACTATGTCAAGGTGAGATCCAGATCGAATGAGAGAAGAGGGAGCAGAATTGAAGGATGTGGATGAATGCAGCACTGAGTCGTCAGTGTATGAGTGCATTGGATTATTTGTGGAAGAGAGAAAATCGTTGAAAAAAAGGAGAAAAAGTGTAGGGGACAAGACAGACCCTTGAGACACCACTGCTGATGGAGAAAAGGGGGGAGTCTGATCCATCAACAACCACAGAGACAGATTAGTCGGAGAGGATGCTCGATATCAAGGAACAAAGTGAGGGAAGAAAGCCAAAAGAGGGCAGCTTGGAGATGAGACCCCGATGCCACATTCTGTCATCTGTCAAAAGCCTTAGATATGTCAAGAGCAACTACATATGACTCCCCAAAATCTTTCAGGGATAATGACCAGACATTAGTGAGATAGGAAAGAATATCACCAGTGGATCTCGCCTTATGGAAGCCACATTGGTGATCAGATAGAAGACTGTGATTTTTGAGGTGTTTAAAGATACGGAAGTTGAGGAGGGATTCAAAGCCTTGGAAATGGTAGATGTCATAGCAACAGGATGATAATCAGAGTGGTCAGAATGGTCACCCTTCTTAGGGATGGGATGTATCAAAGCATGTTTCCAAGGAGAAGGAAAGGTTTTGGTTTTTAAATAGCAACGGAACAGGCAGGCAAGCACACAGACGCAAGTTCAGAGGCACACTCTTTCAGTAAACAGGGATGGATGCCATCAGGACCATAAGCCTTGCTCGTGTCCAGAGAAAGAAGCGCTTTACGGACAGTCCGAAAAGAGATTACAAGAAGAGTCATAGGATTAGTAAGAGGAGCATCAGGGGGTGAGGGAATAGTAGGGTCATCCAAGGTGGAGTTAGAGGAGAAACGGGAACCAAAGAGAGTTGCCTTGTCAGCGGGAGAGATGGCTATAGTACCGTCAGGATGGAAAAGTGAGGGAAAGGTAAAGTGACAGAAGCTAGAGATACCCTTAGCTAAAGACCAGAGAGATCTATCAGTGGATGACGAGGAGAGGTTATTGTACTTCCTTTGAATAAAGGAATGCTTTGCCTCACAGACAACGAGCTTGCAGCGATTATGGACAGTGATAAAGGCTGAATGGGAGCCAGAGGAAGGAGAGTTTTTCCACATCCGATATGCCTGATCCCTTGCCTGAATGGCCTCAGAACAGAAACGGTTCAACCATGGACTGGATGAAGAAGTAGTCTTGGAGGAAGAAGGAATAAATGCCTCCATTCCCGCAAGAATAACCTCTGTTATGTGTTTGGCGGAGACAGAAGCATAAACACATAAGAGACAGTAATTTACCCAGAAAAAGTCAGAAAAGAAGTTACGTAAGTTATTCCAGTTAGCATTGCTCAGGTGCCAGAATTTACGCTTAGAAGGGGCTGCTGGAGGGGGAGGTACCATTAGAACAGATACATTAATGAGAGTATGATTAGATGAACCAATTGGGGGCAAGACTGTGTATTTACAGCGAGATGGACTGGAGGTGAAAACAAATCCAGAATATTAGGGGAGTGGTCATAGTGGTCAGGTATATGGGTAGGGTGGGAGATAATTTGCTCTAAATCATCGATAATGGAGAACATGAGGGCTTCAATCCCTCCTCCACCACCCATATAGGAGGAATTCAACCATTCCCTATGATGAATGTTGAAATCCCCGATGTAGAGGATCTCGACTTGTGGGTGAGAGGATGTCACAATCTCATGGCAGGAGTTTAGATTGTCGAAGGATATAAAATTTGTAGAATTTGGAGAGCAACAGGCGAAACAGAGGACAAGTGTGGCAGTAAGGAGGCAGACTTTGAGCCACATAACATCGAAGTCTGGAGACTCAAGGTCCTTGAGGCGTGCAACAGGTGTGTTTATGTTGAAGTAAGCACAAACACCACCTTTGAGTCAGAAACACGAGTGGAGATTACAGTTAGATATGAAAAAGGGACTAGTGAGAACATCATTAGACAACTGTGTCTCAGACAAAAGCAAGATATTAGGAGAGGTACTAGACAGATGCTGTTCAACTGAGGAGAGGTTACTAGAAAAACCACGAATGTTGGTATAGTGAATAAAAAAAGTCGATGGTCTCACAGAAAGGAAAAAGTCATTAGAGGGGCCGGTACTGCTACTGCTATAGGATCTCCCTTTCAGTAGAGTCAGGCTGAAACTCGGAGATTCTTAGCAACCCATGATGCCGGGAACTAGGGGCCACAGATTTGACCGACGCTGTCATCATGATGCTTATAAATGTTAGAGCGGATGGAAATTGACGAGAGTACTTACGTGAAAATGTAATGATGATAAGCAAGGTATGATTAGGTGTGTAGTGCTTGTAAGAAGATAGCAGGACTAGCCCGGCTTTCCCATTTTGATGAGACAGGAAGTAAGACCAATAATCCTGACATGGGGAGTGTAGGATGGTTCCGGTCACCACTTTAACGCTCCTCAGTCAGAACGGTAGTACACCCTGGGCGGCTGTTGTCAGCAACCTGCTACCTGGTGGGGGGATTTTGCAACACTGCTGACATACACCAGGGATATATATTGTCAGCATCAGTTGGAGTGCCAGCAAACAAAGTGGTAAGGGCCTAACAAATCTGATCTTAGGACAATGAAATATGGCTTAAAAAAAAAAAAAGAGCAGGTTAAGGCCTTGACCTCTCTTGTCACTCAGTCACTAACTATAGGAGTAGTTCCACAGGAGCAAGTCCCTGCCCAGATATTATCACCCGCTTAGTTTGACGTCCAGAGTTGGCAAACTTATGAAAAGCACCCATCCCTTTAGGTAAGATTGTAAATCGTTTAAAAAGTTACCACTTAATCAACTACAAACAGCTTGGTTTTTAGATGTCATTTTTCGTTTCAGACATTCATTGATCCACAGATTCCAAAAATACTCCATAAATTCCCATGTGAAAGATTACTAGCGAACTTCAAGTCACATGGTATAGATTATGATCTTGTTTGAAAAGAAGACTCATGACTAACAGGCAAACCCCAGGATGGTTAGACGTAAGAAGTGGCATACCACAGGGATCAGTCTCTGGACCAATTCTCCTTCTCATATCTTTTTTAATGTATAGATGACGGTTTACGTTGTAATATATCAAAATATGTAGATTTTACTATTGTTTGAAGGAAACCTACAACTTAAATCGAACGTTTACTGCCGTAAATTGACATAAACAAACTATTAGACAAACTATTAACATGTAAATGATTTTTGCTATTGATGAGTGCAAATCTAACCCATCGATAGGCATAAGCGAAAAGACAAGCTGTATTAATTTCGATGGAATCCTGAGCAAAAAACGTTTACTCTATGGGATAATGCATTAACCTTACTGACAGATGCGGTCAGCCTCTCCACCTGATCTGTCTACTATGGCACGACCTGCAGATTAAGAAAGGATAAAGAGGATGTACGTAAATATTATAAAGGGTTGAAGACACCACTTATAGAGCATGAGGGCAAGGGCATTACTTCGACACTGTGAAGAAAATGAGAGAGGACCAAACATATTAAGGGATAAGGATATTCAAACTATCTATGCAAGAGTGTGGGATGAACAAGGAAGGCACTCATCTTATCAGCAAAACAGTGCGACGTCGAGGGCCATTCTAACAACTCATTCGGTAGTGTGGCTCAAACAGGAACCAGTCTAGAGCCTCGTGAGATACGATGGGCCAGGAATACCTAGCAAGACCTCTTCATAATGTGAGAAAAAAAGAGTAATTATGATCCTGCAGTAACTCACCTTCCTCCACCTACCGTAGCTTACAAGTACCAGGTGAACTCCTTACCTCGTCCCACCCACACATTCACCACTTCCACGGCTCCCCAAAGCCTCCTTATCCCTAGGTTACTACGGCAATATCCTCAATATACAGGCCAGATGCTGCTGTGACGAGGACTGGAGGCTGAGATAATGTTAATAGAGTTTCAAGCTGCCGGGGGTCACCAGCAGAGTTAACACCCAGTCATATACAAGAGAATACCATGGTAACAGAAGATTCTTGAAAGCTGTATAACGCAGGTGTGGATACAGTTCCGGACAAAAGACGAGACCTATTTTAGATGAAGACACTCCGACGTGTGCCTGGAACAAGAAGAACCAGAACAAAATCCCGTGGTGTAGTGGTTAGCGTTCCTGACCGTGACGCATTCACTGGCCGCCCAGAGTCGAGCGCATAGGTTCGAATCTCGGTTGCGGCAGTCGGTCCACAGTCAACCCGGCTGTTCATCCACCCTTAGGGTTTGGTCGATAAAATGGGTACCTGGCTCAAGCTCGCCCCCAATTGGTTCACCTGATCATACTCTCATAAATGTATCTATTCTAACGGCACCTCCCCCTCCGGCACACACACACACACACACACACAAACACACACAAACACACACACACACACACACACAAACACACACACACATACACACACACACACACACACACACACAAAGCACAGTAAAGGTAACATAAGACTCCCAGCTACATGCAAGCACCACGAGACACACACACAACGAAACACACACATGCAACACACATTATAACGTCACAGAGCAAACACCACAATTCCTGCGCCGTAACAAACACAACAGAAGATCCGAACCATAATATATGGCTGGCAGAAGAACCCACACCGCCAGAAGACATGCAACACATCGCACGCGTCACCTGACAGGCCTCATATGACACACGTCAAACCACACGCCCCTCGCCACAGACGAGAGAGACACGCCACAAAACACGCACTAAATAAAAGGCCTCCTACTTTAAGGCACAAACCAAGAGACACGTTAGAAACTCCGTAATGAAAGACCCGAAGAGACTGTCGCAGGACTCACACACACAGCTTTGGCCACAAACCACGAGAGATACCCAAAGAAAAACGTATCATACCACGTGATGCATGACACCACATATGTGTCAGAAAGCCACCCACCACACAATACACTCCCTGCAAAACACACACCACGCAACACACACACAACAAGACACCTCTCACACCACAGAAAGCCGCAACACGGCCCACCATGAAACACACCAAATGACACTCTCCTGAAAAAGCACAGGTCACATGACACATACGACAGGCCACCCACCAGAGTACACACGACGAGTCAAGCTCAAATATGAAAAAGAAAGAGAACCGAAAGGGGACAAATGTAGATACGCGCACCTCACAATACACAGAACACACATCGAAACACACATGCCAGAGGCACGCGTCAACAGAAACACATCAGACGGCATATCAGACGACACGAACCGTAGAAGACACGCAGCAAAACGCACATCACATTACCTTCATCAAAAGATAATCACCACAATTTTAACCGTACCAAACGCGTCACATGACACAGATCACTGTGTTGCGTGTCTTCATTGTGGTACTTGCATCATAAGCATAAAGGTTCTTGGGATGTGTTGAGTTGGTTATTTTGTTAATGCAGGAATGGATGACGCCCAGAGCGTAGACGGGAAAGTATGGCTCGTGTTTGTTTCAGATAGCTGTATGTCTGGTGGGGTGGTACCTAAGATTGAACGGTGAAGGCGCTTGCTTAATGCTTTCAGTTCATTTCAGTGTAAATTTGTTTTCTCAGTACCATATTTGTATTGGGGAGGGGGGGGGGTGGATCTGTTAGTAGGGGTTAATAAGTGTGGGGCAAGGGTAATGTTTTTTATTTCTATTTGCAGAGGTTTCTCTTTAACCATGGAGTGTTTGGATAGGAGGTGTGCAAAGAGCTTAGAGCCAAGCGTGCTGAGGTAGGGCTGTACTGGAAGGATCTCTGTTCCATTGCTCAGTAGTGAAGTAATTTGGTTTCTAGGTAGCCAATGGTTATTCAGAGTACTCTTATTTCATATGGTTTGCAGCTTTGTTATATTGGCTTTTGAGAGGGTGGAGGACCGGGTATATGAGTCGTAGTTTAGTGTGGACCGGATTAATTGTTTGTGGAGGATGCAAAGGGATTCCTTTTCTCGTCCAAATCTAGTCCCAGTTAGTGCTCTGAGGGCATTTAGTTTAAGCGTTGCTTTTGCGTTGATGGCAATGGTGTGGTGAGTGACTGTTACTTGTGTATCGTACGGGATGCCCTAGAATAGTTGGTGTATTGTTCAGTGGGATAGACTGTCCATTCAAGAAGACTAGAGGTTGTGAACTGGAATCATGTATGCCTGTGGTTAAAAGAGTGTTTACAGACTTCTGTGGAGATGCAGACATTCTCTTCCGAGTATGCTGTTGTTTCACTCGTGTAGTATACCACTATATGATTTATATTGCGACTGTGGTGTCATGGTGTCGTGATGTGATAGTGAGGTCGTCTGCATATAAGAGAACGTTCGTGTTGTGATTTGCTGGAGGTGATGGAAGGTCGAGTAGGGAGAAAATGGAGAAGGTTGGAGGAAGAACTGCTCCTTGGGGAACACCTTTGTAGAATCAACGCGTTTTAGAGATATAGTCATTCTGGGTGACTCTATCATGATGGTCGGCCATGACTTTGGTCACCTGCGTTTTGCATTTAATTTTGAGGCTGGTGCCAAGTATCTTTTATGCGGGGATGTGTCTGGAGCCGGTGCCAAATATCTGATTGATGTTTGTTGCTACTAGCATTGTGCGGGACGGGGGTTGTGGTTGGTTGAAGCCGTTTAGGATAAGTTGTTTGAGGTCAGTGTGTAGTGTGGTGGTGGAATGATTGGGTCTCAAGCCATGCTTTGTGGTTAAGAGTTGGACATTTTGTCTGATTATGTTGTTAACTAGTTTTTCTTTGCAGAATTTAGTTACTGAACTCAAAAGTAATATTGGCTAGTAGGAGAACGGGTAGCTGGATAGCTGACAGGCACCACAAAACACACACCATAAGACACTCCTTAAAATACGTACCTAAAGACGAGCATGACTTCAAATGTTCCGCACGCCAGGCATTACAAAACAGGTATCAAAGACACACCACAAGACAGGCAGGCACCACGAGGCACACCACCGGACCTGCACAATGAGAGAGGCGCCACACGTCACCATGTTACCTCTGGTCAGCAGACTCCTGAACCCGTCGCTTAATCGCTCCAGTACTCTACTCGATCAAAGGCCCGAGAGTCCTTTACTCCCTTGTAATTCTAGACAATTCCTGTTCGTCAGGTCTTTCATTATCGTCAAGATCAACTATCCGAAGAACTTCAACCATTTTTCATGAGAACAACCGTCAAGTGAATATGTTCACTGTAGAGTCGTTTATTCCCGGCCTCACTTCCTGCCTGAGGTCTGCAAGCTTGGGTTCCTCCTGTGCCTCGCGAAGTGTGTTCTGCCTTGCTGCCCCTCTCCCCACCCTGCTCGTCATACACCTCCTTGTACCCGATCTGTGAGGCTGCATAACTCAGGTGTGGCCACGCCACCCCTTCGATGGCTAGCATCTGCATGGCCACACTACCTGCTCCCTCGAAGTGGCTGATTCTCCAGTGTGTGGGGCCACACTGTCTCGTCTCCTACAGCAACTGGCGAGCTTTTACGAAACACAACCCCTTCTTTCCTCGGTATTTCGTTATCTCAAACGTATCTTTACCATCTCTCTCTCTCTCTCTCTCTCTCTCTCTCTCTCTCTCTCTCTCTCTCTCTCTCTCTCTCTCTGCAGTACTCAGTTAACCTCTGTGGTCACTCAACCTCACCCCATGGGGTTGGGTAATCCATTTTTGGCACCTCCACGCCACCTTGGTGTCGTCGACCACCCCTTTGGTGTTGCCGCTGTGTGTCACCCTTAACATTCGCTGGATAACCCTGTGAGTCCACTTCACCTCACGCCTCCAGCAGATTGCCAACCTTTGTGTCGCGATATTACCTTATCTTGCCCGGTAGTCTGGTTAGCCCCTGTGGCTTAAATAACCCACAACTACAGTGATTTTTTCTCCTCTATATAGCCATATCACCTGCGCCCAGCAGTAGCCGGCTAATCTCTCTTGTTACACAGAATTACCTCATCTACCGGAGTCACTGACTAATCCCAGTGCGGCTACATTACTCTACCCGTCCCCATAGTGGAAGAATGACCCTAATTAACCTTATCAACCCAGACTCGCAGGTCTCAGCTTACCTCAGCGGGAGACACTCATTCCCTCACTTTTCCCGCGGTGGGTGACTAACCTTTGCGTTACGGCACCACCCTCACCAGGGAGCAGGTCACTAACTTCGTGTGGCCAGACAAGCCCTCAAGCCCCCAGAAGGCGGCAGCGTGGCCACACTTCCCCCGCCTCCTCAGTAAAGACCAAACCAACTCTGCGACCACCCACAGTAAACCCTCATCAAGCCCTGATCAACCCTACGCACGGTCGCAGCAGCCACACAAAGACCCTATCCATCCCGAGGTATGCCACGCTGCCCCACAGGACTCGTAATAACCCTATGTACAGCCGTAATAACCGAGCAAAATCCTAAGTATCTCTGGGCTACGCTGTATCATCCCTGCAGGGCCGTATTCTCTTCCTTTGTATGCAAGCAGCACCTTTATTAACACAGAGAATCAGCAATCCAGTCGACGCCTTAACCAATCTCATCTTCGGTCTCTGTACTCTAGATGGACTCTGCTGACCTGTGTGTCCACTGCACCGTAGCAGGACCCTAGCTACGTTAGCATGTACAGAACGAACGTACATGAGCCGATGTACGGCTGTGGCAGTCCAAAAGATCCCTAACTCATTAATACAGTACTCCAGGAGGACAGCAACTAACCCTATGCGTGGCAGTAGCACTCGGGCATTACCCTAACTAACCCTACGTAAGGCACCGGTATCCCAGTAGGAACCTAACCACTCCTATATATGGCCGCAATACCCTAGTGGCAGCCAAAATAACCCTGCGTACACGCTCGCAGTACCTCAACAGGACCCTAACTAACCCTACACACGTCCACACGGCCACAGATAACACCGCGTGAGGCCGCAGTGGCTCGACGTTGCCCCAAGTAATCCAATGTAAGGTCGGCGAGACCTGAGCAGGAGACCAACTAGTCTTACCTCCGGCTGTAGACGCGAGAAAGACGCACTGACTCCTTCTACGGTAAGAGGAAATCCTGAGAACTAACCCTACGAGCTGCCACGGTAAGCCACCAGCAACTTAACTGAACGTAGACAGGGCTTCAGTATACCCTAAGCCTCACACTATGCACGTCCGCATCAACTTGATGGTACTCAATCTCAGATGAGCTGACTTAGGTAGGCTTAACCACTTCATGACTCAATTGTAACGTAATATTATATGTGTATAGAGTTGATATGTCGTGTAATAACTTCAAGAATCCGTTCCTTTCATCGCCTGTGAAAGAATTAGTGGTCCCTAAAAATGTGAAAGAGATTAGCCAAGGTGAGTGAATGAGGAAATAAATGGGTTCATTAAACGTGAAAGTAGAGTGCACAGATTCTCTAAGTGGCGTAAATCATGACCACGGAACGTACATAAGATGACAGAGTGTGTGTAGAGAGAAAATTCGAACTAGTAATGCCAACTCTGAAGCTAGAATATCTCACACTGTGAAAAAAGAGCTGTTCAGAAATCCTTAAATTCGCCAGTAGAAAGAATGAAATCAGATAACGATGATGGCTTAATAAAGAATAAAGAAATGAGGGACTTCCGTGGTGTAGTGGTTAGTGATGCTTACTACGCAGGGGTTGTCGATGCTATTTCCTGTGGGGCGGGATGGCGTCAGGAACGGATAGAGGAGGTGGAAGTATGATTATATACGTGTGTATATGTATATATGAAAAAAAAAAAGAAAAAAAAAAAAAAATATATATATATATATATATATATATATATATATATATATAT
>JAYMFT010399195.1:0-19063 GCA_038088735.1 Panulirus argus
GTGTTTGTGTGCGTGTGTGTGTGTGTGTGTGTGTGTGTGTGTGTGTGTGTGTGTGTGTGTGTGTGCGTTTGTGTGCGTGTATGTGAGTGTGTGTGTGTGTTGCCCCGTCTCGTAACCTTGCGTATACGTACCATGTCTTCATTCCTATGTATGTATGCACATACACACCCTAGCCTAAGCCAGGTGTGTGTGTGTGTGTGTGTGTGTGTGTGTGTGTGTGTGTGTGTGTGTGTTTTACGCTTCGCAATTTTTTCAGATTTTTAAACACTTATCATCCGTTCGAATTATAATGCCATACAGGTCTCCACACAGGGACCAGCGCGGTTCGTTGATTTCAACGTTAACCAACCAGAATATCCCAGATTACGAAAACGATCTTCGCCCCTGTTAACGTTTTACCATTGAGGAAGGAAGGGATGTGACCCCTCACCCTCTATGCAAATTTTAAACTTTCCGTCTTTATAAATCGGAAAAACCTAGTTGCTTTAGATTTAGCTTTAAGATAGAAGTGTACAGATATACACAGACAAAGCATTTCAGTGAGAGTATGGGTGAAGAGCACATGTCTAGGGATACGTAGATGGAGGCAGGTAAAGAGCATGCAGTAGGTACAATACATCGACGCAGAAGCGTGACAGGTGAGTCCGAGGGGAGCTCAGAGACCCCAAAGGGTCCCATTCTCTCGTAAGAGGGGGAGGAAGGTCTAGGATACATCGAATACATGATGTATGATTACAGGATAATAAGTGATACTGACAGCAACATAGGTCACACCATTTGTGTCATACGAAACGAGTGTGACATATTTCATACATATACAGCGCATCTTTTTAACTTTGCAGTTACGCATATACACAAAGAAATTACATATACATTGAGGTGTGCATCTGAAACTGGTTAAGTGTAGCGTACAGTCGTTAACACTGATATATGAAAGATCAAAGATACATTACACACTGGGCAGGTCGGTGGTTGGGTCATCTTAATCATGTCGCATCCTCGTGCCCAGGGGTCGTAGCGTCGAGGTCGAACACAAAACGCTCGGATGAGGAATATCTGGCTACCATAACCATTACTATGGATCGAGATCTGTTTATCACGAGATGACGCGCCCATGGCGTTCGAGTTACCGATGCCCTCGCGTCTTCCGACTCACTGCTGCAGGTATGCCCCCAAATTTATAGGTCTTCTTACTATTGCGTGTCACTTATCCTGTTTTGCTCAATTCCAAATTAGCTACGAATCATTACCTTAAGTAGTTTCTCTTCGTCCATTTTTTTCGAACAAACTTTGTATTCCTCGCGTCAGATTAAATGTACTACTGCCCAGTGTTGCGGACGACTTACCTGAGCATCGAACTTTCATTTCTCTAATTTGACATTTACATCTCCACTCACTAAAATGTTTTCTCAATATATCCAAGAAATAATTACTTTCAAACTCAAAAACTTAAAAAAAAAAACACTCATCCTTCAACGTAATACTTTGCTCTACATCACCACCTTGTACTTCCTTTATCGGGTATCTTCCTTACACACGCCTCTTCTCTCCTCTTCCAAGGCTGAGGAGCATCCCGAGAAGTGGAGGGCAAGCCAGGGCCGCCCGCTGAGCTAATCATGAGTTCCACTTAGCCTTCAGGAGGCCAACACATCCTCGACAAAGCGGTCTTTAGCCCTGCGTGAGTTGTGGCATCTACGTCAGTGCCACACGCGTCACCAGTAGCGTCTGACGGAGCCTGGCACTCCCCAGACCCCGTCATTAGATACATTAAACCTCCAACTCTTTTGCTCATTACCGAGAGAAGTTCCCTTCACACCCTCTACAGACCGCCCTCTTACCACCTTCTTAACCCCTTACCCACCTCTCTCTCTCTCGTCATCCCTGCTTACCACACGGCCTTATTAATACCTCTTCCTCCCGCAAAGATCTTGTTATCCATACCTTCCGTCCTCTACAGGGATGCACTTTCCCTTGTTCCTCTTCCCTCTCCACACAACCTTCCCATTATATATCCCGGCGCTCTCGCCTCCTCTTTACATGCCTCCTCTCCCTCGCCAGCCCTCCTCCCCTCCTCCCACCATCCAGTAGCGTTTGAGGCATCCCGCAGAGGCTGGCATCATGCGTGACACCGCGAGGCACTGGCCTGGCACGGAGCGGGGTGCTAGTCCGGGGAGGTGGCTTTTACAACTTATGTCTTCTTTCTTCACTCACAGAGACATCCCTCGGAGGAGTCTTGCACCAACCAACTGATTAAGCACTGGGGAGGTTCCTTTGTTCCCATTCTACGGTCTCCATATCTCCTACGAAGATCACGAGGAATAGGAGGCAATAACGAAGACGAGTACAAGAGGGAGCTCGGTTCTTCTAGCATGGTGGTCGGCGGCAGTGAGGGATAAGGGCAGACTCAGCGGGGCGCCGTCAGCACCGCGGCCGCTGGGATTTGTCGCACCCTAACGACGCAGGCAAAAACTTCCGCGCTGCCTCCCTCCCGCCCTCCCTCCCTTCCTCTGGGGCAAATGGCAACCAATCTGTCTTGCAGAGCTGCCTTGTGGCGCTGTTTCCTTCAGCAGTGCATTGCGTAGCAGTATGGCCAACAGCAGTATGACCTGCACCGTCACAAGGATGAGCCTCTATCTGCACCACATAGCTACGCTTGAGCACTGGGAGTCTGTATCTTCTGATTCGCCATTGAGGCAGCACTGTTCAAGAATGTTTATCAGGCTTCAGCAACCTGGTATACTGAAGCTTGGTGTTAGTACCTCGGATTGACATCAACCACAGAACCCTCAACCATACGCTTTCAGCCACACGCACTAAACCACACGGCCACAACCACATGCCTTCACCCACACGACGTCAACCACACACCTTCAACCCCCCCCCCACCAAAAGCAAACTTCTTGAACCACACACCATCAACCAGACGTCAGCAACCAGACGCCCTCAACCACCCGCCTCCAGACCACCTCATGCATGCCCATACTTCGCATCACCTACCACTATATGCTCACTTTTCTGGCTCATTATTTCGTAAACATCCACCTCACGTATGAAGCTATGTGTTCTTACCTCAAGCCTTAACCTAGCATCCCGACCTTACGTCTCTCATCCCACCTCACGCTCACGCAACCACCTCCTACAATTCACTCCCGAGCTCACCTCCAGATCCACACGTTCCTTCAGGGCATCTGATGCTCATCTCTCTACCACCCACTTAAAACAACAGACATTCCATTTAATCTGATACTCACAGACCATTTGCTTAATACAAACTAGTATGACAAATCTTAGGAGACTTTAGTTTTCAAGATGATATATATTTCAATACTAAAATCTTCTGCATGTTTTAAGGATTTTTTCTGTCCCTCTCAGAGCACTAGTATTCTAAGTACATCTCATGGGAAGTTGCGTTGGAGGACATATGCTCGTTTTCGTCCAGTTCTGGCGACTTTTTACCCTTATTCTTGCTCCGCAATCAAGACATGCAAGACTCTGGTTAGAATGTGGCCTTTTCGTCTGTTTCCTGGCGCTACCTCGCTCAAGTTGTGGGGAGGGGTGGTGTCAGGAATGGATGGAGGCGAGCAAGTATGAATATGTACATGAGTATAAGTGTATATGCATGTGCATGTATACGCATGTATATATGTATATGTTGGTATGTATATGTATGTATTGTGCATATATGCGCATGTATGTATATATGTGTTAAAGTGAGTGAATGGATCTTTCTTCGTCTGTTTCCTGGCGCTACCTCGCTAACGCGGGAAACAGCGCTCAAGTAAAAAAAAGAAAAGAAAAATAATATATATATATATATATATATATATATATATATATATATATACTCTGCATATATTATTACCGTCTTCAGCAACACATGGTGTAGTCATGGTTTATAATAATGTCATAAGCATAATCTAACATGGACTCCAGTGTTCATCCTCTGCACCGTCAGGGAGGTGCACGTATGTACATACGTACATCCGGCAGGGCAGTAACCGGAGAGGACGAGGGGCCTGGGGGGAGGGTAATCAGAGGGTATTTTCAGGAAAACTAGTCAGCGATGCACCTACATCACCGACTTCTTCAGAGGAGTCCTTGTGTTTACAATGAGGAGCATGCGCACGTCTCTCCCTGTGTGTGTGTGTGCGTGTGTGTGTGCGTGTGTGTGTGTGTGTTTGTGTGAGTGCAATACCTCAGGTTTAAACAAATTATGAGTTGCTGTAAATCACACCGTGAATGCCTCTCTCCACTGCGTCCAACTTCCATGAAATTAACTTGCGTGTCAAGTAACTCGGTCTGTAGAACTATTCTAAAAGCATGAAATAACATCAACTGCGCACCATGACGCGAGGGTAATGAGAGACTTAAGTGTGAAGGATGACGTTAAGTGTATTATATGATTCCCTTCCGTGCTCACCGCCGCTCCTCCTCCAGCCGCAGTCCGCCGCCGACCCCTGATCTGTGGTTAGTGTCCTTGTGTTATATTTTCCTTGCTTGGGGGTCTTCGTGGTCGAAGTCCCGTGGTCTTCCCGTGAGATTCCCGTTCCAGTGTCTTTTGATCCATATACGTCTTCCGAGGTCCGTGTTCCGTGGGATATGATCGTTTTTCTTTTCGCGTCCAACGTTTCATTACTCAGGGACTGTGTGTGTGTGTCTCTCTCAGAAGGGTGAGTAATGTTCCATGGAGCGCCGCCTGTAAGGGAAGGGAGGGAGGGGTTGGGTTCCTCACTGGCAGGGAGCTTTCCTTAAACACTCCTGAAAAATCTTCTAAACAGACGAACCATTACCTTACTGTGGTCTGCCTCCGGAAGTGTTCAGAGATCACTGGATTTCCCCTCCCGCCGCCAGTAAGCTATCTACTTTCTCCTTCCCACCTTTCCCCTCAAGAGCGTAGTGCCAGCAGTGTGGCCAAACTGCCTCCGGAGGTATCCTGAATTTTCTTATTGAGGTATGTTAGATACGGCTCTAAAATATAACTCACCAGCACTCACAAATGAATTTCCCTGACGCTGATAATTTTACCTAATGGCCTTGATCACCCGCGTTCACATCATCATGAAGGACGAGTCAGAATCTTTACCTCTGGTTAAGTACTGATGCCTCGACTTCGTCTCCATGGGGGCACGCAAACCGGGCGACCACTCGAGGACACGCCGAACTTAAAGGCCCCCCTCAAATTCTATTTGCTATGTGTGTTATCTTTATTATGATCATCATATTGAGATCCTTTACCTGCAGTTTCATGGATAAGGCAGAGTGAAGCTGAAACCGAAAATCGATGACTCCCTATTTAGGTCAACAAAAATGAAGTCTTTTAGACTCCCCTGAAATGACTTTCCTGCCCAGGGCCTCAACAACACTTAAGACCACCAGTGCCTGAGACCCCAGGCTGGGGTTCTGACGCCGAACTATTACGCCTGGGTTAGCTGCACACTCTCGGTCCTAATGCCATCGAGACTCGCCCAGCGTTCGTGCGTGTCACCAGAGTGCCTTCTTAATCACTTCGTCAGCTCCCGGTGACACTCTCATCCCACGACCTGCAACCCTTTGATATCCAGCCTCACCTCTTTATCTCTGACCTCTTCAATTAATGGCTCGGTGTTGGTGCAAAAGAAGCCATTGATGGCCGGGGTCTTTTGAGACCCACCTCGTCACGAGGTCTGTGGAGTTTTGCCGGTTATGGATGACTGTCTGGAAGGGGATGCGCTGATGAGGGGGCAAGAGCGATCGTTGTCACCCCCTTCCACACCCCTTGAGCTATTACAAAATAAATATAATAAAAGAAACGAAATTATCTAGATTTTTTACAATCACTGTAACCTCTTTAGTCCCTCAGAATGAAGAAAAAAATAATAATACTCTTAATCTCGTTCTATGCGTAGCCGTTGAATCTGCTTCGTACATTCTGTAAATATGAATTATACTATATAACATATGTGTACATGTATGCACATAACATACATGTACATGTATGTACATAACAATGTTTCAGCGCTTAACACCAGTGACCAATGAAACAATTCCTCTTTGTTTCACCATCTTCCAAAAACATTAACATAACGTTAAATTTACGAAATTTTCATCATATGCAAAAACACATTAATTTGTCTCTTCAAACCACAACTCCTTTGATTCTTGTTATCAGCTGTGTTATGTTATAAACTATTCATATTTTTGATAGCATCCATTCAAAAAATGGTCACCCAAGTCATATAATAAGTTTACCTCTGCACAAAAGCTTCATCAAATATTACAAGAATCTGACCAATATTAGTGATTTGATATACCGTGCAAATACTGAAAAAGCGCTAAATCGTCTAAGAGCTACAATGACGTTCGAGTGAGCACAATAAGCAACAGCCAAAGTATATGGAAGACCTCAATATACACGAGGAAAATGAACGTGTTCTCACTAACCACTCCTGTGTGGAGCCTCTCATCATTATCTGGGCGAGTTAGTAATTCGCGCGTCCGCCGCCTCTTCCCTCCTTTGATCAAGTCTTAGGTACGGCGCCTGCTGCCTGGTGGCGGCACCCGGGCAGATATAAGAGAGGTTTAACTGCTCCTTAACAAAATTCATGAGAGGTTTAGCGGAACACTGCACAAACTAGATGGGAGGTTTCGCCACTCCCTTGCAAAACTCACGAGATGATTTAGCGGAACCCTGAACAAACTGATGGAGGTTTACGGACATCCTGGCCACGTTCAGGGTAGTTTATCAGAGCTCTGGTCATAATGAACAAGGTTTAGCGGCGCCGTAACCCTATTCAGTAAGGTTTAGAGGCACCCTAACCAAACTCAGCAAGGTTCAGAGGCACCCTAACCAAATCCAGCGAGGTTTAGCGGCGCCCTAACCACATTCAGCAAGGTTTAGCGGCAACTTAGCCAAACTGAGCACAGGTTAGCAATACGAGCCAAATTCACTTGGGCTGTAGCTTTCCTCTGGCTAAGTAGAGCGCATTTTACCAGCACCCTGGCCTCAAGGGATCATGATACAGAGATCCCGAACTGGACTCCGTAGTATTATTCACCGTCACCCTAGCCAAACAGAGCAAGGTTTACTGTCACCCTAGCCAAACAGAGCAAGGTTTACTGTCACCCTAGCAGAAGAGACAATGGTTTTGCAGTGCAAGTCAAATCGACTGAGGCTTAGCGGTTACCCAGCCATGGTAGTGTTCCAGGTCCCGAGCCAAAATGAACTTAGGTGAGAAGGAAATATTGGTTGAAATGAGCGAGTTTTTCACAAGGTAAAACCGAGCAAGATTTTCCACAATATATTTAACGAGTCTCAGTGAAACGTTCATAAAGCCGAGAGAGTGTCAGCAGGAACCAGAGCCAACTCTTGTGCACGACAGCACGACCCTTGTGCACGGCATATGACCCTTGAGCACGACGGTACGACCCTTAAGCACAACGGTACGACCCTTGAGCACGACGGTACTACGACCCTTAAGCACGATGGTACGACCCTTGAGCACGACGGTACTACGACCCTTAAGCACGACGGTACGACCCTTTAGCACGATGGTGCGACCCTTGAGCACGACGGTACGACTCTTGAACACGACGGTACGACTCTTGAACACGACGGTACGACCCTTTAGCACGATGGTGCGATCCTTGAGCACGACGGTACGACTTTTGAACACGACGGTACGACCCTTTAGCACGATGGTGCGACCCTTAAGCACGACGGTACGACTCTTGAACACGACGGTACGACCCTTCAGCACGATGGTACGACCCTTGAGCACGACGGTACGACTCTTGAACACGACGGTACGACCCTTGAGCACGACGGTACGACTCTTGAACACGACGGTATGACTTGTGTGAGATTACTTCGCCTTTAACCTGACTCTTAAGGACCACATCAAAGACCAGGCCATCATATAGCAGGGTTCGTACCATCGAGCACAGAGGCCATACTCAAGAGTCGCACCGCCTGGCCAGACTGAGCGGCGTTCACAGCCGCGCTGTAGCTGAAAAAAAAAGAAAATGCTTTTCCAGGATTGCCAAGAAAACGGAGTTAGTGACATCATCTCGAAGCTTAGCGAGCTGCAGCGAGAATAAAGCTGTATGGCGACGTCTGACGGTACTCTGGACTCAAAATAGCGAAGTTCAGCGCCACCCTAGCTACAATGAGCCAGGTTCAGTGGCAATGGGAACACGCTGAACGAAGCCAAGTGGCACTCCTACACAAATGGGCGAGATCTAGTAGCATCCTGGTCTTAGTGACCAAGGTTTTGTGGCACCTTGGCCGGCCTGCCGAGGTAGAATCTAACGGCGCTGCAGTCTCGCCTCAGTCAGCGAGGCAGAGCAACAACGTTGCCAGAGTACGCGTTGTGGGCCAGAGTCACTCCAGCGAGACTGAGCAATGCTTAATGACACCCGTGACCGACTGAGAGTAGCTTAGTGCCACCCTAGCCCAAATGAAGAAGGATTAGTGGCACTGCGTGAGCGAGATTCAACAGCTTCCACGCTAAACTGAGAAAGCTTCGGTGACAGCCAAGACCTTGTGGAACGGGCTTTAGTGGCACGCTGCCTTAAATGAGCAAGGCTTACCGGCGCTCTGGCTTACAAGGGCAGTGTTTTGTGACACCCTAGCCCGAAGGAGTGAGGTTTAGTGGAAATCTACGCCAGACTGAGCGAGGTTTAGCGGCTATGTGGCCTGATTCAGCGTGGATTTGCATCGGCTTAATGGGAACTGGCTGATCAAGACCCAGGCTGCACCTCAGGCAGGGTGAGTGAGGTGTTAGGAACATCCTGGGGAGTGCGAGCAGGGGTTTATGGCACCCCAGGGCGAGTGAGTGCCGGTTTAGTGCCTACTCTCCCCTAGTGGGTGCCAGGGCGACACGGCTTCCCGCTGTGAACCACATGGGGTAAATTAGTGGGTCATTAGTTGTCGGCACTGACAAGAGGGGACGGCCCCCTCCTCCTCCTCCTCAACCGCACTAGCCATTCACCCCGTCCCATCCTACCAGGAACTACTCCTCCCCTCTGCCACTTTCCTCCTTTTTGGGCCTCCCAAGACCTAGTTCTCCCCCCCCCCAACCCAACCCCATCACAGTGAACTACCTCTTCCTTATACCTCATCCTCCTGGGGCATTCCTCCCTCCCTCCCTCCCTCCCTCCTCTCTCTCTCTCTCTCTCTCTCTCTCTCTTTCTCAGTAAGCCACTCTACCAGGCACTGTTCCTCCCCGTGCGTCACCCACTCGCCTTCATATCGTGATGGGGAGGAACACTAATGCTAGGGTAAGGTGATTACTCTTTTCGAATCTAATTATTCAATCAATGACTTTTTTTTTGTGTGTGAGGAGCCGAGGATTTCTTAACGAGTTAATCACCTCATCAATGTCCTGAGTGGTTCCTCGTTCACAGAGGTTCCTTTGGCGTTACATGACTAATGTGGCGAGGCGTGAGTAATAGCCACCACATTCACAAAGCTCATTTTTGCCAAGCCAGATCGCCCGGGTTTAAAACACACCATTTCTTGAGAAGGTGAATGGCTTAATGCAAAGCAAATTAGGGGAGTCATTTATCATGGAAGATGATGCTTTCTACAGCTCTAAGAGACGAGGACAAGAGATGAGGGACGGGTGTCCAGGAGAGGGAGGGGCCCCAAAGCAGTCAACACACCCGACATCTACAGCTCATCAACCCTCATTGCAGCCTCATCAGTTGCAACTCTTTCAATCAACATTACCACCACATTTCTTTCCTGCCTTCCTGGGTGCTGCAGGGTTTCAGTTTTGAGGTCTTGAAGATGGACTGATTTTATCATATGAGGCTTAGCTTTAAAGATATCTATCGTCTATGTATAAATAGACAACGCATTTCGGTGAGTGTATGGGTGAAGGGCACATATCTAGGGTTTGGTGTAGTTTACTTTACAAAGGCAGCAGCTTTAGAGGCGTGAAGCCTTTCTTAAATGATGATTTTCATGTATGAACAGCCCTTCTTTCCACGTAAGCTTTTGATTCTTCATAACTGTCAACCGTAGGTCCAGCGTCACCACTGATGTATCATGAACTGCAGTGAAATCTAATTTGGATCCCTTTGCCTGGCAAATATATGGTATATTTCCCAGAAAAACTCGTAAAACTGTTTTTCTTTTCAGTTAGTGAGAAATTTCGTGGTCGTCCACGTTGGTACCCCTCGTACAAAAATAGATCTTCACATTTCTCTGTCTCGTTGCGTTTCATCCATTAATCAAAGTTAGTTAACCCTTTGAACAATGACGGTACAATCCAAGGGCAAGACCGTAAGACTGCGCGACCTTTGCCCTGACCCCTAATGTAAGGGTCAGATTGAAGGCCAGACTATCGTCCCCAAGGGTTCCTCCCATCGTGCTCAAGGGCCATATCGTCGTAATGAAAGGACTAACCTTAGCTGCTGGTTCATGTGCAACTCCTGTAATGGGAGGCGAATCTTGGCCCTAGTCTGGGAGGTGAATTCTGGCCCAACTCTGCCAGAATGACAACTATTCAAGATGGCTCACTCCTACCCCCGGTAGTATAGGGCTCTCTCTCCCTCCTCCTCCTCTTCTCCCCTCTCTACAGCCTGGGGTTCCAACCCTGCTGCCAAAAATATTTGCATTCTTCAAGTCTCTGCAAACGGTGTCAGTAATGACCGGAAATCTCCCACATCCCGTACGTCAGTGGGACGTATGGCGTTCCCAGCGACACTGTTTTCCCTCAGGTTCCTTACAAATCCCAATCATTATTCTTATACTCCATAATCCACCTTGCTGTTATCTACTGCACTCGCTCTTAAAGTGTCCTCAAGACTCGTTACTCTTCCCATATCCTCCTCTCGATGCCATTATCCTCTCATATACATTCCTACTTCACTACATTTCTTTTTGCACTGTTCTTATCCATTCTCCCCTGCTCTCCTCGTAGATATTCCAGTCTCCCCAAAGTCACCCCTCCCCCTCATACTTTGATAACTATCTGGTTCTTCAAGTCACCAGATCAGGAGAATCCATTTTCTAAATTTCTGGAACGGTGCTGTGACTTGGGAAGGTTCCAGGAGAAATGTCGTGTGCGTTGTACACTTTCCAGCAGATCTCACTTCACCAGTTCCAGAGATCATTAGACACACTGCCCTACTCCTCCTACATGTCTTCCTTCGGCACACCTCAACCATCCTCCTAAAGACATGGCGCCATTCTTCCTCAGGCTAGAAAAACTGTATCTTACATCAATTCTTCGATATCATAACCAACTTGGAGGAAGGGAAAGAGTAGGCGCCTGTGAGGCCACAGGATAATATTTCTCAAAAGGAAGAAATTGCGGTGGCGTCTAAAATTCATACTTCAATGACTGCTATACCTCCCTGGTTGTCTGCTGCAGGGGAGGCTTGCGAAGTTCCTCAGCTGTGTACTGAGGAGGAGGATCCTGTAATGCCATAACTGTCTGTTGAGGAGAAGTATCGCCTCACCTGTTTGTTGAGGAGCAGGATCCCGTAACGGCTTAGCTGTCTACTTAGGAGGAGGATCCTGTATCGCCTCTGTCGTCTGCTGACGAGGGGGCTCATTTAGCACCACAGGGAAGATCACGACCTCAGCGAGATGATTGTTTATCATCCACCAAATACTACTATCGTTTACTCACCCCTGGCGCCCTTTCCTCACCAACCTCAGCATTCCTACACACCATTCTAACACCACTTAACTCATTTCATTACTACCTATGCGCCAGTCCAGCACCCTGTGCACGCCACCCGAGCACCTTATCACATCATCAAGAATCGTATATCAAAGGACCAAACACACCATACTCTGCAGCACCTGTGCACACCACCCCATAACATATACACTTATCCTGCACCTACACGCATACATCACCAGCATTCTTTAACACCCTAGCATTCCTAAACACTCTCCAACGCTCCTTTACCACCTCAGCACCCCTACACTCTCTCCTCTGTACCTCTACCTTACCCAAGCAACTCTAAATGCTCTTCAGCACCCAGAAACACTCTCCAACATCACCGTATCACCTTTTCAATGCTCTCCAACTCCTCTACACCATCCTTGTACATGCGAGCAAATTCTAGCACCATACAACACTTCACTACCTACACGTAATCACACCAGAATCCTAAAATTACCCCAAAAAGCCTTCATCTTGGGCAACACACGATCAAAAACCTATACATCACCGTATCCCTATGCGTTACTATACACATAACCCCAACATTAACAAAACATCACTACACACCATCGCAACACATCCACACACCACTAGAACACCCCTACATTATCCAAACATCCCATCAACCCTACATACCACTCCTGCTCTCCCATGCACAACCCTTGCACCCCTTTGCAACACTGTAGCATCTGTCTCGTATACCCTAGCAGTAACAACACTTTTAGCACCACCCTAGTCTTCTTATCACTACCCTAGCACCCTTAGCACGATCCCAGCATCCTAAACCCTATCCAAGCATCATACCATCACTCGTAACAACGTCCCAGCACCCCTAGCACCATTTGAACTCCCTGAACACCATACCAGCACCCTTAGTATCATCACAACCCCCTAACGCACTATTCAGTCCCCTGACCACTGCTCCAGTCTCCAGAGCAACACTAAGTACCCATAAAACCCCCCTAGACCCTCCTTACCACCACGCCAGCCCCATAAGCACCATACACCACGAGCAGACATAACCCAAGCATTCGTATCACCATAGCAAAATTCCTAAGCACCATTCAACGCTACTTCACACCGTCTCAAACTCCTTCACATCAACCCAGCACCGCTACACACCATACCAGCACCCAGAGTACCATCTCGGCACCCCTGCACACAACTCAGTCAGCTCCTGGAACACACATGAATCAGCTCTGATGACTAATCTATCACTTCTACTCACCACATCACCACACTCGCACAGATCACCACAACAACTTTATACATCAATCTGTGCACTCGATTTCAACGTACCATCCCACGTACTCAAAGCCCCACTCCAGAACCCTGAAAGCCACCTCCTATCACTCCAGCATCTATAAGTAACCTTCCCCCTACAACATATCACCTTGCACACCTACAAACCACCACGCCATGCCCCCCAAAGAAGCACCCAAACAACCCTTTACATCACCGGGGATTCCAAGCGTCTAACCACCATCATAACATACTAGAAGCAGCATCCAGCACAACTAATATACCACCTGAACGTACTTACACACACACACACACACCGCCCTAGAACGCCTTCTTAGCTTTATCCTCAGGCGCCATCATCCTGCACCCTTACACACATCTCTACACTCCTGCACACCACCCTAGCACCCCAACACCTCACCCTAGTCACCTCAGCAATCTTACATACCATCCAGCACCACTACACTCTCCCAGCACCCCTACAATATGGTGGCACCCCTACAAGCACCCCCACCTTTCATTCTTCTATAACGTGTTTAATATGAAGCCACTACCTACCCACACCATCCCGTCACCCTTTCAAGAACTTCGCCCCCACACATCGCTGTAGCACCCCTACATCTCTCTACCACCCCTACAATACCCCCAGCATCCTCAGTCACCCCTACAACACCCCAAGAAGCAGGTCTACCCCAGCGCGGCGGGCCAAGGGCTGGTTCAGTCCGTCACGTCTGATTGGGTTACAAACGTCCTACCGCCGCCATCTTGTGGAGGAGGGACCGTATGTGTAAACCGCTTTTTTTCTTATTATTTTTCTTAACCTTGTTATGTTCTGTTACATCAGCCTGGGCCTTTTTCTTGATATATCTTACGTAGATAATCAACAATTATTCCAAAAGCATTATTTTCGCTAATATCTGCAATTCTAACCTTCGTCAATAAGGAGTTCTGATTACGTACCTAAAAAAAAAAAGAGCAAAAAACTGCGAGTGATGTAATAAATCATGCAATGGTCCTCAGGCCGTAAGACATTCTACCAAAATTACGGAAAATATTTCGAGATTCGTTTCTCACTCAGAGACCTTCAAGCTAACAATTCCTGTCTCCAAAACCTTTTAAAGATAACTTACCAACCTTGCCTGGACGGCAAGAGGCCGCTCTACCATAGCCACAATCCATTGAACCCGAAACCCTGCAAATGTTGAAAACCTGCCGTGACGGCCTCCAATATGGCCGCCTCATCACGCGGTTGCCAGTTCGCTACATTTTCCTGACTGATGGATGCGCTACGTTGATGTTTTATCCCCCGCGCCTCATGAATATTAATGAGATATATGAGCGCGGTATAGTCCTTTTAACGCATTAACCACCATAAGTGGTACCAAGTGATGCCCTGAGGGAGGCTGCAGCCTGACAACTGGGACCCGAGACCCAAACGGTTCGCTACCTAGGGCGGCCGGCGGCTCCATCTTGCCGCCCTCAACAATGCATGTAAACAGTGGGCGACGCTGGTGAATACTTCATGCCCGCCGTAACGAAGTCCTTTGTGGGGGGAAGCATACAATTTATAAGGAATACATCCACTATTCATACGTAATCTGGTATGAAATTGAATGAATATAAGATTTACAGGTTATTTGACGAAAATGACTTGGAAGGGGATAAAAGATATTATATATATATATATATATATATATATATATATATATATATATATATATATATATATATAAACGATAAAAAAAAGAGAGAAGGGTACGCTTCCGATACCTTCTGCGTTTTATAATGTCCTTAGTGACATTCTGGTCTTAATGCCGTGACCGTCACTTACCTTCACGAGGCTCCCATGACGCCGTCATCCTCATGAGGCACCCATGACATGCTACCACAAGAGACACCATCGACCCATAAGTCACTCGTCTGATGACACTGTTCCATCCCATGACATCCCATCAACCCACGACGGCCCTTCATCCCAAGAGACTCCCCCATCCAAGGCAAGCCCATCGCTCCACTACTTCCCTCATCCTAGACAGTCCTTTACCCATGATGATCCTTTATCACAGGGCACTCCCCCATTCTAGACAGCCCTTCACCCATGACGGCCCTTCACGCCAGGACACTCCCCATTCTGAGGAAGTCCTTGACCCATGACGACCCTCCGTCCTACGAAAGTATCTTGCCCCATACTCCTTCCCCCCCTACGTACACCAGGACACTAGCTTCATGACACTCACTCACCCCTCATGACAGTCACATACCCCATGAAACATCCTCACCTCATGATGTTCTCTTACTTTCCCACACTCCATTACCTCGTGAAACTCATGACACTCCCTAACACCATGATACTTCCTTACTGCATGACCACCTTGTTCATGACATCCTCTAACTCCGTCATAATTCGTTTATGACTTCCTCATCTAATGAGCCTTCCTGATCGCATGACCACATCTCGTATATATGACTATCTCACCATATGACACTTTCTTGTTTTATCTTCATGAGTTCCTCATCAATGACATCCTTCCTCCTCTCACTCGACACACCTCATTCAAAACTATTACCCTCATCCTTCATCCAAGACGTTACAGCGTGAGCATCATAACCTTAACAGAGGTGACTCCCTGCGTATGAGAGAGAGAGAGAGAGAGAGAGAGAGAGAGAGAGAGAGAGAGAGAGAGAGAGAGAGAAAAGAGATGCAGAGGGAGAGGAGATAATAGGCAGAGAGATGTGACTCATAGTACATAGAGGAAAGGTGAGGTGAAGAAGATAATATGGTACATTAAAGGGAAACGGGGACGAGACAGAGGCCAGCATCGTATGGACGGATGGCAAATTACGAGACGTTAGGGGAAAACGCGGACGAGACGGAGGACAACAGTGTGGTGGGTGGATGGCGTCTTCATCTACCACAACAAAACATTTGTGGGGGAAAATAACTTAATCACACCAATGTTGGAGGCAACCCTGAAGGATATTCTTAGGGTATAATGGAGGATAGTGGTGGTGTGGCCTGGGGATGGGTTAAGAGGAGGAGGACGACTAGAGCGGCAGGAGGATAGGCAGCGGAGAGGGAAGGAGGTAGTGGCAAAAGGGTGGTGGGTTGGGTAAGGAGGTGGGACGGGCTATGTAAATGAAGATCTATCCTGGGCACACATGACCCTGCACACCGCTATCTGCCTGGCTATCTCGGGGCGGCAGCTCTCAGGCCACCGACAGGCCCGCATAAACACTCACTATCTGGCCACTTGCCGTGACGCCTCGCCTGCTCAGGGCTCCTGCTCCAGCTCCTCCTGCTCCTGCTTCTACTGCTCCTGCTTCTGTTGATTCAACTGCTGCTTGCTGCTGCTGCAGCAGCTGCTGCTCCTGCTGGTGCTTCTACAGCTCCCGCTTTTTCTTCATTTTTCTGCTGCTGCTTCTAGTGCTACTACTGCTACTTTTACTGCTGCTGCTGCTAATGCTGCTTCTCTTTCTATTGCTCCTGCTGTCTTGCTGCTGCTGCTGCTACTGATGTTGCTGCTGTTACTATTGCATTTCCCGCTATTGCTGTTGACACTACTGCTGTCTCTTCTACTATGGCTGTTTTTTACTGCTGCAGCGGCTATTGTTGTTGCTGCTGCATTTGCTGCTTCTGTTGTCGATATTGCTATTGTTTCTGCTACTGTTGCTGCTACTGCTGCTGCAGTCTTTACTACCGTTCTGCTGTTATTGTTTCTCCCAATGCTTCTGTTAATGTTGCTGCTGCTTCTGTTCCTTCTACTATTCCTCCCACTGTTAGTACTGCTGCTGCTGCTGCTGTTGACATTGCTACTGCCACTGTTGCTGCTGCAGTTGCCGCTGTTGCAAGATGCTGCGGCCGCCACTGCTATGTCCCAAATACGCCACGCCCTGAGCCATGTAGACACCTGGTGTAATCATGCCCAGTGCAAGCACGTTGTGTAACACAAATGTCTCGTGTACAACGTACCTTGACCTTCCGTGTATTAATGTCAGCGTTAACAGTACGCCTAGTGTCAGTATATTCTGTAACTGCGCGCCTCATATGTATTGCATCTTTGACCTTTCATATTGCTATCAATGTTCGCGACTGTGCACTATACTGAGTCCTGTTTCAAATACATATATCAGTGTATATGTTTGTCTGAGTATGTAATGTAACTGTAATGTTAACAAGATGTTCGGTATGCGTATGCCATATCTTAAGCCTGCTTTGGATTACACAAATGTTATCTACTTTTTTGTCAGTATCACCTACGATTTAGTAACTATACATCATGCATTTTATTTATTCTGGATCTACCGCCCACCATTTGATGGGAAGAGGATCCTTTGGGTCCCTGGGACCCACTCGGGCCCACCTGTCACCCTCCTGTGTTATATATTGTACCCACTGTACATTCTATACCGGCCTCCACGCACCCCTAGATATGTGTCCTTCATCCATACTCTCACTGATATACGTACTTTATCTATATATATTCATATCTAGATAATGGATAATTCTAAAACTGGCTAGGAAAATTTCTTATTGTTACTTCTGCCACTGCTGCTACTACTGTTTCTGCCACTGCTGTTGCTGTCGCTGTTACTGTTTCTGCTACTGTTACTGCAGCTGCTGCCACTGTTGTTACTGTTCCTGTCCCTACATGTGCTACTATTGTTTCTGCTGCTACTGCCGTTGCTGCTGCTGCTGATGCTCCTGTTCCTGATGCTGCCCCGGCGGCTGAAACGACGACGATGACGGTTGTTACTACTACTGTTACTGCTCCTGCCACAGCTGCTATCACTGCTATCATTACAGTTACCACCGTTACTACTGCTGCTGCTCCTGTTACTGCTCTTGCAACTGCTGCTGCTGCTGCTGCACCTCCCACTGCTGGTTTTACTGATGACTACCACTACTACTGCTTCCGTACCGATGCTGCTACTGATGCTTATCATGCAACTCGTAACAACAGACACCTCGCACTATAAGAGTTAAGTCGGTGGTGGTGGTGGCGTGTGTGTGTGTGTGTGTGTGTGTGTGTGTGTGTGTGTGTGACCAGTATCTCAGGCTTACGTTACACAGGAGGGTGTCCGTTATCACAGGTTAGCGTTTACATAGGGGTGGCCGCTATAAGAGGTTATCGTTGTAAGAAAAAAGAAAAAAGGTGACCGTTTATAAAGGTTTACTTTACAAAGGTGGCCGACGCCATATACCTTTTCTTTTTTCTTTTTCCTAAGTCATAAAAACCGATTTCTCTCCTGAGTAGATTTCCAGTTTCTACCTCGACGTCCTCACTTCCTCGGCCAAGCTTTGGGATTGGCAGCGGACTGGGTCGTCATTCGCCTGTCCTTTCCTGTTCCCATCCGCACCACAACAATGTGAGGGGAAGCTCCACCTACCACTAGCCTGCGTTACGCTGTGACGCGGTAATGACTTGACGACGTGACGAAAATCACCCTTAATGGAAGACATACGACAGCCGGGGGTCGTTAAGGGTCGTCCACTGATCCCGCAGCTAGCTAAATGGCAGGACCCTGACTCGTTAGCTCGTTATATTCTTGGTGCCAAAGCGAGGGAAGAACCATGGTCATTTTGCATGACACACGTCTGGCGTTATGTCATGACAGTGAGGAGACCTCCTCCCCCCCTCCCCTCCCCCTCTGATCTCAAAAATCCTCCTCCCCCCCCACCCACCCACCCCTCTCCCACCTCACCCCTCGCGTTACAGAACGACTAATACGTTGTTCGCGGTGACGTAACTCGTGTCTTAACTACCGGTGTCGGGAGTGGATTGCCAGCGTCCGGGATGGATAAACGAGTCGGTTGTGAGTCGAGGTTTTAGAAGACGTATGTTGCCGAATTCATATGTGCGTGTGCGTGCGTGTGTGTGTGTGTGTGCGTGTGTGTGTGTGCGTGCGCGCGCGAGCTTCGCTAACCCTCCCTCCCCCCCGCCCCCAAACCTTGACGGTGGCAAAAGGTGACGGCACAACAGCAGCCCAGACAGGAACTGGAGGGGTGACGCTGATGTGACGCACGTGATGGGCCAGGGGTCTTATACTACACACACACACACACACACACACATACACAGATCACAGTCCATAGCTTCGTAAAACTTTTTTTTTTTTTGTATCCAGAAGCTAATCCCCCCCTTGCCCCCCTCCTGCCG
>JAYMFT010399206.1:0-19062 GCA_038088735.1 Panulirus argus
TCATCAAACACATTCAACAATCCTTCAAAATACTCACTCCATCCCTCCCTGTTATCACTTCCCCCCCCCCCTTCCCTTTAACGTTCCCATTTGTTCTCTTGTCTTACGCACATTATTTACCTCCTTCCAAAGCATATGACAACAGAGCTAATTTATGCTACTTACCACACAACTTGTTCTTTGGATATAAGTGTTTCTCTCGACTGCCATCCTCCAGTCATCATGTTATCTTGCTAGTTGTATAGTAATTTTTTTATTTTGTTTTCCAGTGGGTCTTTGGGAGGCAAGTAATTCCTATTCAGGAAAGAGGATTTGGAGTAGAAAGGAGAGTTTTTTGGAGGTTGGAATGAGATGAGAGGGCAGCACATTTAGGGAGGAAGGAGGATGATGGAGAGGGAAGAGATAGCTTGAGAGACAGTTGTTAAAGCTTGAGAGACAGTTGTTGGATAGTGAGGAAGAAGGATGTTGGGGAGGGAAAAGATTGCTTGAGAAGCAGCTATTGGGTTGTGAGGAATATGTTGGGGAGATGAAAGAGTGTTTAGGTAGGAATTGTTTATGACATATCAGAAGTGATGCATTTTTCATAATATTTCATTGTTTATTAACTTTATGTTTTGTTTTGGAACCTATCACCCCTTTAACATGTAAACTTATTTCTCTCATTCACATGATTCTTATCTCAACATTAATTCAAGGAGCATACAGTATTTGATATAAGTGAGAGCCCTTTCTCTATGTTGCTGGTAAGCTGTTTAAGTTTTAGTCCACACATAAGAGTTAGATAGGTAAGATTTTTACTTAGAATCATTCCCCACCCCCTATAACATGGGTTTTATTTGCTTGTATATAGATGGAATGCTAGAGTGACAGATCTCTAGGAACATAACTTCATCACCAAGCAGAACCTACCAACTGTGATAGCCTTTGGGTTGGTGCCCTTGATATGTGAATTGTGAGCTCTTATATGTTGGAAGCAAGTAGGCTAATGATGTCAGCTTTGTGGTGGTTGCTGATAGTCTAAGGGTGGAATAGGAGTATGTTCAGGTGGTTCACAAAAGGTAAGTGAAGGGTGTTACCTCTTCATTCGAAATCATATGGGATGAAAAGTTCTGACCCATCTATTCCCAAGGAATGTATTTCATGCTCATGGGACTAGGCCTTGGGAAGATATTGTTTTTAAGTTTTTAAAACCTACATTTTTAAGGTAATAGTGTGATAGTTAGTTCATGAGGATTGTATAGCAATCAGTATATCAATAAACACTTAAGCAAAAATGAGTCAGAAAAATGTCCACTGTGGTCTTGAAAAAAAATCTGAATTTTTGCCTTCCAATAACTGTGTAAACCCTGTACTATGCTGTATGTCAACTTGCAGATTAATTGATTTGTTTGGCATTTGATATAAAATATGTTAACTTTACATTTTACGTTCTTTTTTGATTTTGTGACTGTCTTGACTTATGCTTTGGCTCTACTGGAATATGAAAATTTCTTTCATTGCTCTTTCAGGGAATGAAGCGTTTTGAGGCACGTAAGGCTGTGTTGGAAGCCCTGAAAGAGAGAGGCCTGTATGTAGAAACAAAGGACAATCCAATGGTGGTCCCAGTCTGTTCTCGATCCAAGGATATCATAGAACCTATGATTAAGCCCCAGTGGTAAGCTCTCAGAATCCTCAGTAGAAGTATGTGCAGAAATTATGAAGTTTTTCACAGTATATAGAATAAAATACTATATTTAGAATTGACAGTAGAAGGAAAGGTGCAGAAAGTAACAGAAACCAAATTCATGTGGCACTCTTATTTAATATGCTAAAGTTCACATCAACCAGCACCAGCAAGGACATTTGCATGGAGGAGTGAGAATTCATTTGTCATGAGCACAGCTGCATCACTTGTAGGATGTAGTGGGTCTGTTGAACAGAATGCCCATATCAGTAATGAATTTTGATTCTTGTTGTACATGATAAACTAAAGATGATTTGCATTGCAAATTGGTTAGAGGCTTTATCTGCAAAGTTTTTTGAAACATAAGAAATCTTAAGCAGAGGAATGATATTTTTTCTGGTGTGTTTACTTGTATTGGGAACACATCCAAATTGTCATTATTTATATCACTTATTTTAGCAGAAAGAAGCTTTAGGCTCTGCTCTTAATGAGCCAATGCTTATATTCAAAGCAGTAAACATTTTTATGTTTAACAGACTGAAGTAGCATTTACTTATGCAGGTGGTTTGTTCCTACAATGCAATTAGTGCTTTGGTATATATCGCCATGGAGGGGTTGTTGAAAAAGTGACTTCATTTGATTTTTTGTGTGTATGTGGTAATAGTACAGATGCTTTTGTTTTCACTTATTCAGCTCATACAGACCAAAGTTTCTCTGGGATATAATCAGTCCTCCATCCATCCATCCATTCATTTTCAATCCAATTATAGTTTATGCTTTTACTTCAATTTTGTTAATTATTAAGTCTATTAGTTGCAAGATGTTCTCTCCATAAGAGGGAGAGAGAATATTACATCCACATGAATTTGTAAATTTATTTACTACAGTTGTTACATTTCACAGGTATGTTAAATGTTCTGATATGGCAACTGAGGCTGTTAAAGCAGTAAAATCTGGAGAACTAGAAATAATTCCGAAAATACATGAAAAGACTTGGTACCATTGGATGGATGAAATGCGTGATTGGTGTATTTCTCGACAGCTTTGGTGGGGCCATCAAATTCCTGCTTACTCTGTTACATATGAAGACTCATCAGTCCCCTCTCTAGAGGTCAGTGTATTCTCAGGTATATATTTTTTTTTCACACTTGATTGCCTTTTCTACATTAGTGAGGTAGTGTCAGGAATAGATGAAGAAAGGCCACATCTGCTGGCTTCCATTTTATTGCTGTCATGTGTAATGTACCAAATCCACAGCTCCCTATCCACAACCAGACCCCACAGGTATGTTACTCATTTTTTTCCCTTTGTGTGGCATTTTTTGAGAATTGTTTTACATGTGATTACATCCGTAGTAATGAAAAAATTTACATCTATATTTTTCTTTTCATACATATTCGCCTTTTCCCGCATTAGTGAGGTAGCGTTAAGAACAGAGGACTGAGCCATAGAGGAAAAAAATCCTCACTTGGCCCCTTCTCTGTTCCTTCTTTTGAAAAAGTGAAAACAGGAGGGGAGGATTTCCAGCACCCCGCTCCCTCCCCTTTTAGTCGCCTTTTACGACACGCAGGGAATACGTGTGAAATATTCTTTCTCCCCTATCCCCAGGGATAAACATCTCTATTACTTTTACTTAAAAAAGCTTCTCAACAAAAAGGAATCAGAGTTTTTAAGACTGCAGGAATATCATGGAATAGACCAATATTTTTTTCTGCCTTAGCAACGTAGCATCTGAAAAAATGAACAACAGCCTCATGTGCACACCTATGATGTTCTGCTGTCATGTATAATGGAATGAACAGTCTAGTATACCATCCAAATTAAGTTTATCCATTTCAGTTTGTGGTATATTTGTATGCTGATGTATTTGACCAGTTTTTGAATGTATGCCAAATTAAGAATATGAAAATGTCATGATCATTTTCAAGTGATTGTCAATGAATGAAATATGATAAAAATCAGTCAGTAGATGAAATATGATTAAATTCTGTTATTTTGTCTTGTTTTTATTATAAATTGAAAGCTTTGCAAAATATTTAAATGTTTCATAATCACTGGAAAAAAATATTAAACAAAAAAATTCTTTCAACATGACTGTTCAACAAGGAAATGATAGATGTACCAACCAAACCTATGTTATTATTGTGAATAATTAGATCAATAATTTGGACATGGTTCTAGTTGAGTATTAGAAGATCAATGAATGAATTGTACAAATTAATGATTTTTGAAAATTGTTTCTACTGTAATTTAAACTTAACTTTTGTAGGATGCATTCAAGTAACAAACTTTTCCTTGGGAAAGAAAAGCTAATCCTATTGGAGATTATCTATTATTTTTACTTTAAGGGTGATGAATACTGGGTGAGTGGTCGCACAGAAGAGGAGGCACTGAAGAAGGCAGCCACAAGATTTAATATTTCACCTGAAAAGATAAAGCTAAAGCAAGATCCAGATGTTCTGGATACCTGGTTTAGCTCTGGCCTTTTCCCATTTTCTGTTATGGGATGGCCTAAGCAGGTAGGTACAGTAATTAGATTTCATGTCCAACAGTTTTTTTTGTGTCTACATTTGTGTTTGTTTGTATTGCTGCTATATATGAAGAATGTTCCAAAACATGATCTTGGCTTTGGTGTAACATGGCTCATTTTGAATCCTCAGCTGATGAATGATTCTACATGTTATCTATAGATGTTATGAACATCCTAACAATATAGCTGGAAAAAAATATAATTCATCATTGTCACCTATAAATCATGTAAAGAAACTGTAAAGGACTTGTCATTGTGAGAAGGCAGATGTATGTAGCAACTGTTGAAGACAGTTATACAAATGAAGACAATTTTTCTTGTATCACTGTTTATATTTTTGAGGAAGGTTTTTTTTTTATTTGTTCATGTAAATAATATTCTGTCTTTGTAAATGATATTTAACTATGTAAATAACTAATATGAAATATGAGAAATATTCCTGGTGTTATAGGAGGAAGAATACTTCCCACATATTTTATGCATGTTGTAGAAGGTGACTAAAAGG
Source organism: Panulirus argus (assembly GCA_038088735.1). NCBI lineage: Eukaryota > Metazoa > Arthropoda > Malacostraca > Decapoda > Palinuridae > Panulirus > Panulirus argus. The sequence goes on from JAYMFT010399206.1 coordinate 4,699, forward strand.
GATGGGAACAGGAGGTTGGAAACCCTCCTCCTTGTATTTATAGGTTGAAGGTCTGTGAAAATAAGTGAGCTTGGAAAAGAGGCTTGTGTGCAGAGATACCTGGAGAGATTATTGTAGAATGGTAATGGATGAGAGTAAATGAACCTAGGGTAGTGGATGAGGAATGGTAGGGGTTTATGGAGGCATTGCTTACATGTGTGAGAGAAAAGTGTGGCATGTGGAAGCTGGGAGATGGATAGGTGAGAAAGGTTAATGAGTAGTGGGATGAGGGAGTTAACTTTCTAATGAAAGAAAGAAGAGAGATTTATGGGATTTATTTGCAGTGAAGGAGTGTAAGTGATTGGGAGATGAACGAGAGAAAGCAACAGGATGTAAGAGGAAGTTGCAGGGGATGAGAAGGATGACAAATGAGAGTTGGAATGAGCAAGTATCAACAAACTTTAGAGAGAAGATGAAAGTGTCATAGTAGGAGATTAATATTGTGGGCAGAACAAGAGAACATATGGGAACATTGATGAAGGGGGCATATGGAGAAGTGGGAATAGGCAAAGATGAGGTGAAGAGGAGATGGAGAGGGGGAGCAAAAGAGAATGTAAAAGTACAGAGGTATAAGTTTGTTAAGTGTACCTGATAAGTTGTTTGGGAGAGCAGCGATTGAGAGGATGGTGGCATGCACAGATTGAAGAGGAACAGTGTGACATCAGGAGTGGTAGATGTGTGTCTATAGCATTTATGGATTTAGTGTAAACATATGATAGGATTTATGGACATACTCTGTGGAAGATATTGCTTATATATGGTGTGTGAGTAAAGCTGCTAGATGCAGTAAGAACCCTTTATTAAGATAGTAAGGCATGTATCCTTTTAGGTAAAGAGGAGGGTGGTGGTTTCAGGTGAAGGTGGATCTGCAGCATGGATGTAATGTCACCATGGCTGTTTATTGGAGAAGGTCTGTTTGAATCCAACTGGGATGTGTTGTGTGAGGTGTGTGTGTGCATTATGGAAGAGGAATGCATAGTTGATGAGAGTGGAATATTTTGCTTGATTCTTTTATGGATCAATTTTTCAAGGAGCTTTGGTACTGAAGATAGTTGTAACAAAGGGCTGTAAGAGGAGGGGAAATTCAGTTGTTTGGAGGGTTTTGGGATTAATGTTATGTTTTCAAAATTTATAGATGTTTGGGAGTTGAGTGGTTGGATCCTGATTCAGCCATCAAGCCAAGTACTTGCATCAAATGGATGATTAGTGAGGTATGAGAGGCCTATACCTCATCAGAAGTCAAAGGGTTAGATGTTCATGGTTTTTAGGGTTTGTAGCAGTTCATGCTTCAAAAATAAAATTTTTCATCGATAGGCTTCATGTTCAAAATAGATTCATGTATTTTTTTAACAAAATCGGAATATACATACTTCATTCCTTTATCCCACAGACAAAGGACTTAGACCTGTTTTACCCAAATACTCTCCTGGAGACTGGCCATGATATCCTTTTCTTTTGGGTTGCTCGAATGGTCTTTTTTGGACAAAAGCTTTTGGGCAAACTTCCTTTCAAGTAAGTTGTGTTATGTTTGTCAGGGAAGATATCTTTCACTCTTATGTTGAAGATTCACACACACACACACACACAAACACACACACACACACACACACACTCTTACTTTCCCGTGCTAGCAAGATAGCATTAGGAACAGATGAAAGGTCACATCCACTCACATCTATTAGGGGCATTGGAATAAATTGAACTCATGGAATATCACACCATGTTGGTAATGTAGTTAGCATCGAATTTGAGAATTGGTGAAGCCTTTTAGCATGATGTGAAAGAAGAGGAGTTTGATATTAATGAAATCCAAGTAGTGTAGATCTGTTTAACAAAGGGGACTTAAATATTGAATTACACTCAGTTGGATGGGAAAAGTTATAAATTTTACTTTTTTTTGGTAGGATGCTTTTCATGGAATTTAGAAATAATACTGAGATATGCTTGAGTGAAAAAGCAGAGATATTGCTTTAATTCTGAGAACAGTGGGGACTAGACTGTGGAATTGTCAGATTTTTTGCCTGTGAAACATATGTTTGTAACAAAAAAATGATGATGAATTCCATTTGTTTGCTATTTTCACATTTCACTTAACTACCAAATGCCACCTTTTGTAAAAATTTTCTGCACTTTTCTTCTTTGGACAGGGTTAGACTCACAACCAGAGTCAATCAACAGCCTTGAAAATTTTTCATTATGGTCATGTTGGATATTTTGACAGACAGGTGTATCTTCATGCCATGGTACGAGACGCTCATGGTCGCAAGATGAGCAAGTCGCTTGGCAATGTGATTGACCCAATGGATGTAATTTATGGGATTACTTTAAAGGTATGTGTACTCAAAACCTTCACAATTATAACTGAAACACATTCATTGCGCATAAACCTGTCGGAGTTGTTGTTGTTGTTTTTTTCCCCATATTCGCCATTTCCTGCATTAGCGAGGTACCGATGTGAATAGAGGACTGAGCCTTAGAGGGAAAATCTTCACTTGGCCCCCTTCTCTGTTTCTTCTTTTGGAAAAGTAAAACTGGAGGGATGGATTTCCAGCCCCCCGTTCCCTTCCCTTTTAGTCGCCTTCTGTGACATGCAGGGAATACAGGGGTATCTGGAATTTAGCACAACCTACTTTTTTGACATATGGTGAGTCCAGCCAGTCTCTTTTGAAATATCTGATGGGTCTACCACATCCAGAGACACAGTGGGTGGAGGAACTGATGTTTTTGTTTCCATGCAATGAAAAAGTTCTCCCATAATTTTCACATAAGTAAAGTCCTACCATTGAGTGATCCCAATAGTTTACGATATCACAGATTCCTCCACTGTAGGAAGTACACCCAGGTCCCATAGGAAAATAAGAAAATGTACCTTTACTGAAAGTTATCTATCTGTCTGTCTACATCTCTGATGCTTGTTCCAATTGGAACTCCCTCAAAGAGGTGGCCACGGTAATAGTCTCCATAACTAAAGAACCGCTTCTTAGCCTTTAGTGCCTCACCCTTTGCAGGCCACTGGCAAAGGTCAAGTCTAGTGCAGTGTTTGCAGAGGCTCTTACCTAGTATTCCTACTGATTACTACTATCTAATGCTCCTACCTACTACTTTTACCTAATGTTTCTACGTAATGCTCCTGCCTAAATGTGTTTACCTACTACTGCTATCTACTGCTCTTACCATTTTGCCAAAAAGACACAGCTTGTGCATAGTGCAGACTGCAGGAAAGTCTAACGTTATGAAGAATGAGCTGTGTGAGTTAAGTGTTGTCAAATGTTACATATGACAAGAAGTACAGCTTTGATATAGAAGTGGCAGTGCCTTAGCAATTTTTTTTTCTATTTCAGTATCTTACTGTAATATGCACTACCTTGTGGTAAATTGTAAAAATTTGCCATGGGATCCTCAGATATGTCTGGATATTTCAGCTTATGTCTCAGAAAACAAAAGTTCTTGTGAAAATATTTTCAGATTTTCTGCACATACCTTATAATTTGTGTTTATGTATAGAATAGGAATAAAGGAAAATGATCACTACTCACATATCTCTTGCATTTCTTAAAAGGCAGTTAACAGGGGAAGGAGCAAGGAAATTATTTCTCTTTGAAGGTCCAGTCATGTGTTCCTGATGCTACCTTGTTAAGGTGGGAAACAGGGAACAGGTATAAACAAAAATTGGTAGAATATTGTATTCTCTTCCCATCATTCCGGTATTACAGTATTGACTTTGGTTCTCCCTAGATGTGAATGCATAAGATTAACACCCATGAATTTGATTTGTATATCAAAAGGAAGAATTTTTATGTAACACACTAATGCTCACATAAAAGAAAAATAATTTGAATAAGAAAAAACTGATTTAATCTGTCTATATTCCTTGATATGCTACTAATCTGGGCTATCATAGACTGTGGAGTAGGATGTTTCTTTCTATCATAGAACATGTGCTATTAATTTAAAACTGTATAAATACAGTCAAATTTCATCAGTTATATTTTGAAACCGGATGTTTGAATTTTAGTATAAGAATTTGAACTTTTGTGACAGGATTTACACAAGCAGCTTGATGAAAATAGCAATTTGGATCCACGTGAAATAGCTAAAGCAAAAGAAGGTCAGAAACAGGACTACCCTCAAGGTATACCTGAGTGTGGTACTGATGCCCTTCGATTTGCCCTATGTGCATACACTTCCCAAGGTAAGCAGATGACGAACTTCTTGAGAATTATTAGCTAAGTGTTTTGTAGTCCCCTTCATAAGTTCTCCTTGATAACTCTTTCATTGTGGGATTTGATGCAGTGTCAGTCTTCTGTGTGTAATAAAAGAAAATAAGAAAATAATTTTCCTTCATGAAATGATACTTTGCCATGCTGAAGTAAAAAAATTTTAGAAATTATGATAGATAGCTTTGTGTCTGTCTGGTCTAATGCTTAGTAAGAGGCAAGGGTGAAGTGGTTGAAACATCTGACAGCTCTTGGTAAGAAAGTAAAATGTGGGGTCTTGTTTCTTTCATTCTCTTTAACTTGGTGACACTTCTTTTATTTGATCACAGGCATAGTAATGATGGTGAATAGCACATTTATATTCAGAAATATTAGAGTGCACCCAAAAAATGGTTGCAAGAAGGGAGATGGCTTGCATGTGTGGGGAGGATATTGGATGTTTTGTGTCTTTTTTTCTTATGAACATGGCTTCACATTCTACTCTTGCTTCATACAAAAGCACAGTGTTTTTAGTGAAAAAAGTAGATATATTGAGAAATATTACACTATCTGCCCTGAAAATGGGTGAGAGGAGGGGAAATGGCTGGCATATGAGGGATGGATGTTTAAGATGTTTTTCTTTTTCTCTTTGGAAATATTATAGGTCTCTACTATCACTTTTAACTGGAGTCCTTCACCCTAGGATTACATAAAGAGAAAATAAGGTGCAGTTGCTGTATAAGTTTTTTTAGTGAACAAGGGCTGAGTACAGGGGGGGGGGGTGAGGACACCACTGCTGGCCTCCTTTATTTGTAGAGAAAGGATGTACTCCTTGGGAGTGAGAAGTTCTATCTATCTGTCTATATCTCTGATGCCCGTTCCCTCCAGGAACTCCCTGAAGAGCTTGGCCACAGCAAAAGAGTCTCCATAACTTGTGAATTCTAGTGCTGCTTCATAATTTTTAGTGCCTCATCCATAATATGCCAGGCAGAAGGCAACTCTAGAGCATTGTTTCCTGCCTATTATTACAACCTGCAAATTTTATCTAATGCTTCCATGTAATGTTCATACCTACTACTTACTCGTATACCTAATGTTTCAATGTAGTGTTCCAGCTTAATGTTCCTAATCACTAGTTTAGTCTGTTGCTTTTACCGTTTTGCCAAAAGGCAGGGCAAGAGCATATAGTGCTCGCCCCAGGAAGATCTAGAGTTACGAAGAATGAGTTGTATGAAGTAAGAGTTGCCAAGTGTTAAGTGTGACATGGAGATATATGTTTGTGTGTGTAGATAGAATGCCAGCAGTCCACATGTAGGTGAGGCAGAGAGAAATGACAGCAAACTGAGTCAGAGGACGGTAACTTGGTAACCACTGAGGTGCTGGCTCACTACACAACCATCACTAACCCTCCCAATATTCAGGCAGATAATAATGGTAATATATATGCCTGGTCAGTGGCTGCTTACCAGTTACTACTACCATATGGTGAGAAGTACTTTGATAAGATTTCATTCAAGTGTTACAACCATGCAAAAAAAGAGTAAGGGCTAATGCCTTACATCTCTATTCATTCTTCTTCATGTAGTTGCTACACCTCTCCCAGATATTAAAAAAGACAGGTAGTTTGTTTTCTAAGCCCACTTCATCTTCAGTTGTGGTGAGTTTTCTGCAGTGCTTCCCCTTTGCTATGGGGACTTTTTAGATATGTAGAACATTTGGCACTAAAACTACCTTTGGGTTTTCATTATTTGTAATCCCAGCACCCTGAGATTTTCTGGAGGAGCCAGCAAGTTGAGAATACTTATACCTCTGATTAAAGCTTGGCATTGGTACTTTATGGTGTTACACCAGTTTTCTCCTTTTCATGACTCCAACCAGGCATAGGAGAATTGCCCTTAAGTGGTCCTTGTAGCTGTTGCTGGAAATCCTTGTAAATTCGTTTCCAAATACCTCTTTGAGAAGGATTTGCTTTTACAATACTTTATGTCTGTTATGAGGGCTTCAGTTAAAGTTGATTCCTTCAGCAACCCCTCCCCCATCATGAGAAAATTTGAACTGCTTTTAGTTAAATGTGTAAGGGATTAGGAACATTAGCTCAGAGCCTTTGCAAACTCTGTGCTAGAGTTACCCTCTGCCATTGGCTTGTTAAGGGTGAGGCACTAAAGGCTAAAATGCGGCACTGGAGTTCACTAGTTACGGAGACTCTATTGCTGTGACTATCCCTTTGAAGGAGTTCCAGTTGGGAACAGGTGGCATAGATATAGATACATAGATTAGATAGGAAATGTTACTTAGACATGGAACGTGGTTCCTTAAATTCCCCCCCCCCCTTTTTTTCATAGGCCTATCTTCAGTTTTTCTTGCTTTGTGTGGGGACCCACCACATTGCTTCTAATAGCTTTCCTCCCACACCATATATTTATAACACCTTTCACAAAGCATCTGTATAAACTCTTATCATATGATTTCTCCAGATCCATAGATGATACATACGGATCAGTTTGTGTCTCTTAAGTACTTCTCACACACATTTTTCAAAGCAAACACGTTATCCATACTGTTCCTCCTCATTCTGATGCTCTTTGCATGCCACAACCTTTTAATCACCATTTTCCCATACAATTTACTAGGTACACTCAACAACTTTATCCCTCTGTAATTTGAACTTTCACCTTTATCCCTCCTTGCCTTAATACATTGGCACTATGTATAGTGCTAGTCTTCAGGCACCTCACCATAATATAAACATACATTGAAAATTAAAACTAACCAATTAACAACACAGTCACCCCCCTTTCTTAATGAATTTAACTGCAGTACAATCCATTCCAGTCACCTTGTCACATTTCATCTTACACAAGGCTTTCACCACCTCTTCTCCTAATCTTCTGCCATGACTCTCACTTTGCACACCTCCCCAGTGTTCTTAAACATCTGACCATATCTCTTCACCATCACTATCAGTTTTAGTAATCTTTACATGCATGCACCATAGAGGTGTTTAATCTATCCAGGTAACTTTTCTGTTTGTAGATAGCACAAGACCTGTACTTTAGCTGAATGTAACATAAAATTTTCTCTTCCAGGAAGGGACATCAACCTAGATGTGCTGCGAGTTAATGGATACAGAAACTTTTGCAACAAGCTGTGGAATGCTACAAAATTTGCATTGATGAATATTGGCAAGGATTTCATCCCTTATGAATCACTTCAGACTTTACAGGAGATGGTTAGTGTATATTTTATTCTTCCTCTTAATTCTTTGTATGCTTTTACAGAATTTATTTTTCTTAAAGATCCATGCAAGAATATAAAAAAGAATCTGAGTATTATTCAAATTAAGGAGATGCATTCACTCTACTGTTGAGAAGAGTTTCTCTAAGACTATGCTCTTCTGAAAACAACATAAATAACACTATTAGTATTCTTGAAGATAAATATCACTACCTACTAATGTAGTTTTAGGTCTTAGACAAGTTCTTCTATCGATCTGTATCTCTGATGCCCATTCCATTCTGGAACTCCTTTAAGGGGGTGGCTGTGGCAGTAGAGTGTCCATAACTAGTGAACTCCAATGCCACTTCTTAGTCTTTAGTGCCTTTCCCTTAACAGGCTAGTGGCAGAGGGCAATTCTCGCACAGTGTTTGCAGAGGCTCCTACCTATAGTTTCTTCTGACTACTTCTGCCGAATGTTCCTACCTGCTACTTCTACCTAATGTTTCAACATAAATGTTCCTCTCTACTACTTCTATCTATTGCTCCTACAAGTTCTTAGTCCTAGAATACAGGGAAAAGAATAATAGGAAAAGATGTATCTCTGGTCTTTAGGTAAAGGCATCACCAACAACTTCTGTCACTCTACCTTTCATTCACGTATCTGTTTTGACTACTATAGCTGTCTCTTCCATAGACAGAGCAACTCTCTTTAGTTCCTGTTTCTCCTCTAACTCTACCTTGGATGACTTTAACATTCCTTCACCCCCTGATGCTCCTCTTACTGTATCCCTTCCCATAATCTCTTTTCAAGCTTTCATAAAAGGAATTCACTCTCTGGACACCAGCAAGGCTTATGATCCTGATGGTATCCATCCTCATATACTGAAAGAGTGTGGCTTTGAACTTGTACCTGTGCTTGCTTGTCTTTTCCATTTCTGTTTAAAAACCAGAACTTTAACTTCTTGGAAGCATGCATTGGTACATCACACCTCTAAGGAGTGTGACCGTTCTAACCCGTTCTAATTATCATCCTGTTGCTTTCACATTGACAATTTCCAAAGTCTTTGAATCTCTCCTCAACTCTCACATTCTCTCGAATTGCACAATCTTTTCTCTCATCATCAGTATGGCTTCTGTAAGGTGAGATCCATTGGTGATATTCTTTCCTTTCTTAACTAAAGTCTAGTCATCATCCCTGAAAGATTTTTGGGAAACCTGTGTAGTTGCCCTTGACGTATCCAGAGCTGCATAAAACATTTAACCCCTTCGCTACACAACTGGTGAAGGCAGCCAACTTCTTAAATGCTGCAGTTGCCTCACAATGGTAGATGGAACTCTTGGGATGGGAAGTAAGTACTGCACAGTAATTTTCAGCCTTGTGCACAAATATTAAAATGTCATTGTGATGTTAGGTCAAAGAAAGTCATCATAATACTCATCAGCTTTGTATTGACATACCTGTGAAGATATTAATACAACCAGATTGAGAGAGCACTTGTGTGTGAGGCAGCTGCTGAGCTGCAACAGACTGATCACCCTCCACTTGTACAGCTCTGACTGGAACATTCAAACAACCCACCACAGCTCTTTATCTAAACCACTCTACTTTTATGGGAAAAGATATCATACAATGCATAGAGTAGTGAGAGCCTACCTCTGAGTCTCATATGTTGCATGGAGCAGGGAAGGGGTTGGTAAACATTCTCAGAAATTACTGTACCATACTTTTCATGCAAAAGTGGCCCACAAATAGGTACACCTTTCCCTGTGGTATTTAAACAACTTATACATGAGCATTGATGTAGTGTTAGTAGAGGCCATATTAGATTCACTCTCAGTGTAGAATTTAAAAGCTGTTCATGCAGTCTCTTGATATAATAAACAGACATATTACCAACACCATAAGACTTAGCCAGATGATGCACTGAGACACTTTAATTTAATATCTGTAAGATTTATGCTTTCTGTGTAATGATAAGTGCAATATGTTTCATCCCTGTAACCCAACACTCTACCATACACATGCATTTTAGATGCCATTATAAGGGCAAAATTTATGATAATATCACACAGATAACAGAAAAGCAGGGAACCTTACTTCCATGCATCCAGACACTAAAAATGATGACATGGATTATAGCAGCACACAATAAACAGAGAGGCTAACTGTAGAAATTCATGCTTGAAGCTGACATAAATCTTGAATGTGTTTGGTTGTGGATTTTGTAGTTTTTGTATACTTAAAGACTGATTTTCACTATTATACCTATCAGTATATATCTAATCTACAAGAATGTAGCCCAGTTTTTAAAAAGTGTTCCTTGTCTACAACTAAGCCAGCAACAAATTATTTATCTGAATGAGTTATTAGCCATGTGGGCTTTAATGATATGTTGCTAACCCTTCAGGTTGTTTTGTAGGCTTGAGTGAGTATGTCATAGTTTATTAACCTGAACTTAACCTAGATCATTTTTTAATAAATGGCATCTTGTCAACTGTCATTTTTATTCCCAGTTGATATTTTCACCCATTCTTATTCCACTTCCTGTAACTATTCTACACAGCAAGTGACACAGGTGGACCATGGAACACCCTTGTAGTTTTTAGACACTGTTATTTCCAGGTGTAAGGAAATAGCAACTCTGTCACAACATAATAACTAAGCAAACTTAAATAAATTTTCTACTGTTTCATGATTTATTGAAAGTGTTTAGATTTTCAGCTGACAAAAGTGATTAGGGAACTTTTGCCTTGTGTTAACCTGTTGCTCATACAAGAAAAGATACCCATGACTCGTTCAGATTGTTGTAATTGATTGCATTTTGATTTGTTACATATAATCATTGGACACCATAAGAAATATAGTAATGCTTTTTAAGCATCAGAAAAGTTCAGTTAAACTTCTTCCTTGTACACAGAATTATTGTACTTTTTTATGTAGATCACATTCCACGTATCTAACAGGGATTATTTAACAGGTGAAATCTGCAAGACGGAAGTGCACAGCACAGTTGAACAGATCATCCTACTCATCCAATAACACAAAACTTAGTAACTGTCATTTAACTAGTTTATCTGAGCTGAACAAGAACTTGGAGCACTTTAGTTATATTAAAGGTTTTACACCCACACAAGCTGACGTCTGTGTCATGGAAAGATTAAAAGTTGGAATGTCATATTCACAATATCCCCATCTTTTACGCTGGTATTGCCACATGTCGAGCTACTCAGAGGCTGAGAGAAAGTTGTTGCCTGAGAGTAATGATAGCCCATTGACTTCCACCTCTGAGCATAGGGAGGTAAGGAAAGATAAGTTCTGTGCTGTATTTCTAAAACTGCTTGATTTGTTCTTATCATTTTTGTGTTTGCTTTTTAGGGTAAAACATATGCATCCACTTTGCTTCGTTGAGGAGGGTAAGAAAGATTATACAATAGAGCTGATAGCAGAATAATCACAGTGGTTTACTACATCCATTGATTGGCTATGTATGATTTGTAATTGTTTAAGGCAACGCATGAGAGCATGTTGATAAGGTAGAGTACGCATACTTGGAATGGATGCATCCAGCTTAGCCTTGGATATGTTCAAAGTGTGTAAATCAGCTATAATGGTCATGGATATAAAATATTTAATAAATAAAGTCACAATTCTCTGTAAACAACCCGACCACACTATAGCTTGAAGCAGACTGAGACTGAAATAAAGTGAGTACACCCCATGGTACCAAGAAAAGTGCAATAAGAAATGTGCATGATGCAGCATTTGAGATTTTTTTCTTTTCTTTTTTCAATTATTGTTAATTAATGTATTATTATTTACTCGGTCCCTTAAATCTGAAATCCGTTAAATCAAGGGATTACCATATAGATTATTGATTAGAGACAGTAGTGTGCTTTTGATAACATTTTTCTTCTTTTGACAGAAACCAGACCTGAGTATGGTGGACAGATGGATGCTGAGTCAATTGGCCATTGCAGTGAAGGAGTGCAACATTGCTTTTGAAGAATTTAATTTCCCAAGAGCCACCACAGCTCTGTATAATCTGTGGTGGTACCAGATATGTGATGTTTACCTGGTAAGGAATAAACTGTAGAAGAGTAATAAAATTGGAGAGGAGTAGTAAGAAGTGTTTCAACTTATAAATGTTTCAGGCAATTCATTTTAAAGTGTACAAGTTACCAACAACACAGTGATATATTAGTCTTGAAATGATCAAATGAAATAGATTAAAGGGATTTCGAAAATAATGTTCATATTTTTCTTTTAAGCATTTAGGTTCAACTAAATATTTAGATGGATCTTCAACTCTGAGGATATAGACACAGTTTTTGCATGTGTTACTTTCCTTTGAAGTTAGAAATTAGCTTAGATAAACAGATGGTTAGACTGATTTCATACTTTAGCCATGTAAATAGACGGTTAAACTGATTTCTTACCAGTTTCCTCTCTCCTACACAGTGCATTAACACCAAGAATATTTGAAGAATGGCTTCATTTGCTCACATCCACACTCTAGCTGTCATGTAAAATACATTAAAACTAGATCCCCTATCCACACCCAAGTCTCACACACCTTTCTTTGGTTTTCTTTAACTGCTTCATATGCCCTGGTTCACCCCATGTACAGCATGTTGCCCCATATATAGTACATTCCTTCAGATTGCACTATCCCATGCACATCTTACACTCCTGCATGTTTAGAACCTGATCAGTCAAAGCAACTTCTACTCTGTCCTTCCACCTCTTCAGTCACCTTTCTTGTTCCACTCACTTTTGACAGATACTGACAGATTTACCCTCTTAGTCAACCTCTCCTCACTCATCCACTCCATATGTCCTGCTCATTTCAGTAAATTTTCTTAATTCTCTCATACATCATTTATCAGAGGATGCATCTAACTGAATACAGTAATTGTTCATTTAATCAGGTTCCACATAAACGGAATTCATTTTTAAGTGTACTTGGCTGTGGGAAAATATTTAGTGCATACATAAGAAATAAAACTGAATACTTTTTTACTGTATGGCTGCTAGCTAAGCAGATTGAAATAAAAGAAATAACTGGAAAGAAAACAGAAATTCTTTAAAAAAATAACTGGAGAAAACAAATTCTTTAAAAGTAAAATTATTTGACTAGAGCACATGAACTACCACAGAAGATTACAAGAACTTGAACTGTGTAGAGAAAGATGGATGATAAAACATACCCGGTAACAAATAGAAGGTGTAGAGAGTGACATCCTAAACCTAAAAGTAACTCAGTATAGTAGATAAAAAAAATCATCTTATTAAGGATATATATTAAAAAGACACCAAACAAAAATATATAAATGCCCAGTGAGGAAACTGGAATGCTTATTAATTGCAGTGCCAGGAGAACTAAGAAATTTGCATTAAGTGACTACAGAAGCAATTAGAAATAACGAGACCCTTGGCTGAAGACAATACCCGATGTACCTTGAATAAACAGGTATGCTAAGGGAGTAGCTGCTGAAAAAAATAACATTATAAGATAAGGAAGATGTTATGAGTTGAGTAGAGGTGGTTGAGAGAAACAGCATTGTCCAGAAAGCAAGTAGTGCAATGAGCAATATATGCTAGTCCTGCCATCAGGGCAAAATCTTGTCATAGGTACTCATAGGTAGTGACTCTCCATCTCCATGCATACTTTCACTGCAACATATTCTTCGTTTGATGCCATCATCTTTTGAAGTAGTTGTTTTATTAATTTAACACTTTAACTGATCTTTCTTTTGACATTTGTAATTATAATAAAACTCCATAGGCAATCGTGAATGACCTTGAATTGTTCCAATATTTTGCTTTTTTCCATCATCATATTTTTCTTGCTCTTCCTTATGATAGCATGTTATGCATCCTGATGTTATGTATCACTGAAATGAGTAAATGATAAATACTCATATATTGTATATTCTTTGCAGGAGTGCCTAAAACCAGTTATGTATTCAGACAATGAAATGGCAAAGGAACTGAGTCGCAATGTACTGTACACTGCCTTATATGTGGGTTTAACTCTCATATCCCCATTCATGCCTTTCCTGTCTGAAGAACTCTTCCAGCGCCTTCCACCACGCACTGTCAGTGCACCTCCATCAATATGTGTCACGCGATATCCAGATCCACTGGAGGTGGGCTTCTTTCTGTCTTTGATTTACTTTTGTATATTTACATTTCCACTTTCTCTGAATAAATTTGAACTCAGAATATGTTGAGACATAACAGTATGATTCCTCTGTACAAAGATTATTAACAGAAAGTGAAATGTGCTAAGTTTCTTCCAAAAAAAGTGGGGGTGGGGATTCTAGAGGAAGAGGTTAATTTCTGAGGGGAAAATGAATATAAAATTCTTTTAAAAATTATAGCATCCCTCATTCCTCTGATTCTAATGAAGAATCAAGAGAATTAAAGTATTTCTTCTTTACAGTATAATGTGTTCCTGGATGAGGATATTAATGAAAAGTTTAAGTTTGGTCAGAAAGTCATTGGTGAGGTGAGATCTACGAAGGCAAAGTATGACATACCCCACAAGACCAAAATTGAATGTAAGTTGTTTACTTTATTCATGTTAGAATGACTGACTACTAAGAAATTATCCATATGTGCATGATAATAAAAACAATTGAGCACTCCTACCAAGGCAAAATGGTTGTATAAGAAAATTTGAATTCAAATATGCATCTAAATGGAAATGTCTATACATATATATATTGTGAACTGACCTTTATGTAATTATGGTGAACAAGTTTAGACTTGTGCCATATGTTGAATGCTTACATTTTTATCCAACAAGATTTCAGATTTTCAGTTATTTATTACTTTCACATTACATGGTTGTGTGATGCAGGCACCCAGTAATGACACAGCAAAAAAAAAAAAAAAAAAATATATATA
>JAYMFT010399217.1:0-19060 GCA_038088735.1 Panulirus argus
AGGATTAGTAAGAGGAGCATCAGGGGGTGAGGGAATGTTAGAGTCATCCAAGGTGGAGTTAGAGGAGAAACGGAAACAAAGAGAGTTGCTTTGTCTTCGGGAGGGACAGCTATAGTACCGTCAGAGCAGATAAGTGAAGGGAAGGTAGAGCGACAGAAGTTGTTAGAGATGCCCTTAGCTAAAGACAAGAAAGACCTATAAGTGGATGACGAGGAGAGGTTATCAAACTTCATTTTAATAAAGGAACATTTTGCCTCGCAGATAACATGCTTGCAGCGATTAAGGGCAGTGATAAAAGCTGAATGAGGAAGGAGAGTTTTTCCAGGCCCAATATGCCTGATTCCTTGCCTGAATGGCCTCAGAACAGGAATGGTTGAACAATGGATTGGATGAAGAGTTCATCTTGGAGGAAGAGGGGATAAATGCTTCCATTCCTGAAAGAATAACCTCTGCTATACGTTTGGCAGAGAGACAAGCATCACCACATAAGAGACAGTAATTTACACAAGGAAAGTCAGAAAAGAAGTTACGTAAGTTATTCTAGTCAGCTTTTTTTCTGGTTCCAGTATTTACTCTTAGGAGCTACTGGAAGGGGAGGCACCGGTAGAATAGATAAATTCATGAGAGTGTGATCAGATGAACCGATTGGAGGCAAAATTGTGTATTTATAGTGGGATGGAATAGAGGTTAAAAACAAATCCACAATATTAAGAGAGTGGTCACAGCTGTCAGGAATGTGGGTAGGGTGGGAGATAATTTGCTCTAAATCATTAAGAATGGAGAACATGAGGGCTTCAATCCCTCCACTATCCGTATGGGAGGAGTTCAACCATTCCCTATGATGAACGTTGAAATCTCCGAGGTAAAGGATCTCGGCTTGCGGGTGAGAGGATATCACAGTCTCATGGCAGGAGTTTAGACAGTCAAAGAAGGATAGAAAACTCATAGAATTAGGAGAGCAACAGGCAAAACTGAGGAAAGTGTGGAAGTAGACAGACAGACCTTGAGCCACATAACATCAAAGTTTGGGGACTTATGGTCCTTGAGGTGTGCAACAGTTGTGTTTATATTGGAATAAGCACAAACACCATCTTTGAACTATCAGTATAAGACCTTCTTCCAAGCAAAAAATAATCAATGATTTACATTAAATGATCTCCTTCTTTAAAAATCTTTCTAATTTTGGTGTCATCCACTTTTCAGGTAGATCCTTCATTGTTAAATTTTCAACCTCCTACCTCTTTCTCTAAAACCTCTCTTTTAGTGGACAAACTCTGGTCTTTTATGCTCTGCACTTTTCTAAACCTTCCTTCAACTAGACCCTGAATTTCCGTGTTTACTCTGCCTCTAACAAAGCATATCATTCTTTCAGCAGCTTCACTAAATTTCCTGTGTATTTATGTTTGCATGACCTCAAGTATATGCACATCTCCATAAATCTTCATACCCTGTTGTTCATTGATGAACCACCATAGTGCCACCTTTCAAACATCTCTGGCCTCTGCCTTTGCATGTTTAAGTCCTCTCTTCCCAACTGAACAGCTGCCTATATTGCTTACTCTGCACCTCCCAGCCCACTACTGTCTATAGATTCTGTAGGCATTTTTGTCCTTTCCTCTGACTAAACAGCTACTAAGACATCTAGAAAAGACCTATCAGAACATGTTTACTTTCTACTAGTCACTTTTTTACCCTCTGATTGTGTATCTCCAAGATCCTCTCCACCAAACTGATTCTTTAATGCTCAATGACTATATTTCTCGTATCCCCAAATTCCTCTCTCATCTTATGAAAGCCATCATGATTCTTGAAATGATTCCATAGTTTCTTTAACTCCTCCTCAGGCTGTGTTACCTTCTGGTTTTGCTTCTTAACACTTTCCTTCTAAGATCTCTAAATATCTTTTCTAAAGTGGTTCCTCCTTCATTTCCCCTCTAAACTCTTCCTTGCAGATCTTGTTATGAGTGACTGGTCCTGGTACATTTCTTTATTTGAGTTCATACCAGACTTTCTTGGTTCAGGCAGTGCTTGAGGTCTAATCTGATCCCCCTTAGAAATACATGCAACAGTTATAAAAATTACTAGTATCAAATAGCCTCAATCAAGAAGAGAATTTAAATCTTTATCAAATAGTGAGTCTTGTCTTTTAGATGCACTTAAAACTGTCACTTTTCACTGCTTAACCCAATAACCAGCTTTTAATCACAATTACACTCTTCTTTCACACACTCTCCCAAACTCGGAAACCCGATTCTGCAGATTCTCACTTGAATCTGCCACCCACATCATGTCATCAGCAAACAGGAACTGGCTCACTTTTAGGTGCCTTCATCCCCAACAAACTGCATACCTAGTCCTCTTTTCAAGAACCTTGCATTTATCTCCCTCACCACCCCATTCATAAACAAATCAACTAGCCATGGAGACATTACACAACATTACACAACTCTTTTGCAGACCAATTTCCTTGAACCCTCACCTTTCTCTCTTCCTACTTTTATATATGCCTTCATCTCTTGATAAATATTCTTTACTGCTTTAAGCAACTTTCCTCCCACACCATATATTTGCAACATCTTCCACAGAGCATCCCTATCAACCTTATCATAAGCCTCCTCCAGATCTATGAACACCACATTAAGTCCTCCTTTTTCTCTAAGTACTTCTCAAACACATTCCTTAAAAGTGCTCACATCTTCTGCTACTCCTGAAGCCATATTGTTCCCCCTAATCTGAAACTCTATGAAAGCCACCATCCTCTGAATCATCACTCTCCCATACAAGTTCCAAAGTACACTCAACAAATTTATACTGTTGTAATTTGAACATTCACCTTTGTACCCCATGCCATTACATAATGGCACAATACAGGCATTCCACCAATCCTCAGGCACCTCATCATGATCCATAATACATTCATCCCCTTGCTTAAGAAATTCAATGGCAATAGCATCTACTCTAGCTGCGTTGCTACAACTCATCTCATCAAGGCTTTCACCACATCTCATTCTACCAAATCCCTTGCCATGGTTCTCTCTCTTTGTATACCTCCAAAATCCAAGCACCTTATATCCACTATCCTATTACAAAACACAACAATTCTTCAAAATACTCACTCCATCTCCTCTTCACTTCATTTGTGCCTGTTACCACTTCTTCATTTGCCCCCTTCACCAATGTTCCCATCTGTTCTCTTGTTTTCCTCACATTCTCTTATTCTCTAAGGAGTTTGTTCATCCCAACTCTCAATAGCCCTCTATTTCAGCTCTTGCACATACTTCTTGATCTCTTGCCACTCTCTCTTCTACATCTCAAATCACTTGCACTCCTTCCCAGCAATTATCACCCATACACCTATCTCTTTGACTACCAACTAAACTTCCTTTCCCACCAATCACTTCCCTTCCTTACCTGTCCATGTCCCACCTCCTGCATGCCATACACTTCTCTCAAACATGTAAGCAATGCTTCCCTAAAAAAACCCTATTCTTCAACCACTCTCCAAGCTTCACTTAACTCTCACTTACAGGCATTCTATTCTCAATCTAAAGTTCTCTCTTCACTCAAGCCTCTTCACCCAGTTCACTCATTTTTACCACCCTCTTCCCACCTCTAATATTTCCCCTTTTCCAAAAACCTCTACAAACTTTCACCCTTCCTATACCAAGGAATGATTAAACATCTAACCAGATGCCCCTCTCAGCACATTTGCATCCAAGTATATCCTTTGCATGCCAATCAGTTAGTATATAATCCAATAATGCCTACTTTCCATCAACCCAACTCACCCACATATACTTCTGTATGTCCCTATTTTTAAACCAAGTGTTCCAGATGACTAGTGTTTTCAGCAATTCCACAAGCTGTTCATTTTCATCACAACACTTGGTACATCATATCCCCCCAAGGTACACCCTCTCCTGCCAAATCACCTGCTTTTGTATTAAGACCAATTGTTATTAATACTAGGTCTCTTACATCACAACTGCTGACTCACTCAGATCCTCCCAAAACACTTGCTTTTTCCTTAATCCTCTTGTTTCCAAGTGCATAAGCAACTATAATCACTAAACTTTTGTAATGTACTTTCCTTTTACCCTAAATCAGTTTTGGGCTCACTTCCTTGGTGTTTCACACATCCCACAATTCCTCCTTCAATAGCAGTGCTAATCCTTCTTTAGCTCTCTCCCTCACATTAACACTTAACTTCACCTATAAGACACTCCTAAGCCATTCTTTCCCTTTCCCTTAGTTTTGTTTCACTCCAAGCCAAATGATCCCTGTTCCTCTCCTCAAACATACTACCTATCTCTCCCTTCTTCGCATCTTGGTTACATCTACATACATTCAGACAACCCAGCCTCAGCCTTGGAGAGGGATTAGCAATCCTCACTTGGATCCCTCTTCTGTTCCTATAATTACAAATTTAAAATACAAGAAGAGGAGGGTTTCCAGCCTGCCATTCCCATCTGTTCTCTTGTTAGTCAACTTCTATAACACAGGAAATACATGGGAAGTATTCATTCATTCTCCCCTATCCCCAATGGATATCTATATATTTGGCTCTTTTAAAAATTGATCAGTCTATTTATATTATTATTATTAAGTTTTCCCAATACTTTTATTCCTTCTAGTATTATCTTATTATAACTGAGCTTTGGCTAATGTATGTGAATAAATATGTATGAACGTATGTAATGACCTACTTGTACTGTATGCATGGGGAGCATTACACTCATGGGGCCTAATCTCTTAAGCATTCTCTACAATCATACAACTTCTTTTTTATTATCATTATTATTATACCCAATCACCACTCACCGCATCAGTGAGGTAGCGCCGGGAAACAGACAAAGAAAAACCCATACACTCATATACAAACATTTATACATGCTATCTGTATCAACCACATCCTCAGTCACATTCATCAACCACTCTTATACTATGAAAGTACTTCTTTCCCTCTTTTCTAACAAGTTCCTTCCTTAATTTAATACTGCGTCCTCTGACTACTCTATTACTACATCTCTCGAACTCTTCACTGCCCACATCATTAATGTATTTCAAAAACTTAAAGGTTGTAATCAGGTCACCCTCACTCTTCTCTCTTCCAAGGCTGGCAAATCTAAAATAAACCTTTCCCTGTAACTTAGTTTTCATAATTCTGGTACCATCTATGCTGTCCTTCTGGACCTTCTCTATGTATGTTTATGTTTAGTAATCCCTCAATTTACCGGACTTATAGGGAGGAGGCGGTGTCCATTAATGCTGAAAGTCCGGTAAATCGAACGTAACCATTTTTGATACAATATACAGTTCATACACTGTCTTTAAACTACTCTTTCACTTGGTGCCATTTTGAACTGTATGGATTGCAAAATTATTTAATAAACTGTCACAATATTTTTGATACAACCTGACCGCACGACAGCTTGAGGCAGACTGAGACCGAAACAAAGCAGGTATATGAATATTCCATGACAATCTGGTGATATGGTGGGGGTGAGAGAAACACAGATTGAGTGGGAAACACTATACTGATTCTAATGTTTCCACAGAGACTTGATCAAAGAATGAGGACAGAAGAACAGGACTCCAGCTTATATATGTGTAATTGTCAGCCTTCACCCCCCTGGGTTCCTAGTGTGACCTTCTGAATGGTTGCACCTGGCATTTGACCTTGCCATCTCTGCAATGTTCCACCTAGCCGCCCCTGCCATGGCTGACATCGTCATCTCTCTCACGTTTGATCTCACCACATATGCCGTGGTGATCTGTCTCGCAGCTGCTCTTGCAAGGCAAACAAAGCCCTTCCGGTGATTCATGTTCTCTTTTGTTGCTATGTAATCTGCTTCAATCATTTTTCTTACATTCCTTGAACTGCCCTTGCCTAGTATTTTCATTCCCCTCCAGTTCGGCAGTGCCCTTTTTCCTCTGCATGCACCACCAGTGAGTTAGAGGGACACACAGAACCTCTAACTCACTGGTGGTGCATGTAGAGGGAAAAGAGCATCTGCTGAACTGGAGTGGGATGAAACTACTAGGCAAGGGTTGTTTGAGAAAAGTATGAAAAATGATTAGGTTGGCTTACATAGCAACAAAACATGAATAACCCAGAGGGATTTGTGTGCTTTGCGAGAGCAGTCATGAGACAGATCACCATGGCAGAGGTGGTGAGATCAAGCTTGAAGGAGACGACGAGGTCAGTCACGGCAGGGGTGGCCAAGGGGAACATGGCAGAGGCAGAAAGGTCAAATGCCGGGCACAACCATTTGGGAGGTCGCACCAGGTACCCAAAGGGGGTGAAGGCCAATGATGAAATGTATATAAGCTGGAGTCCTGTTCTTCTGTACTCATTCTGTAACCAAGACTTTCTTGAAACGTTAGGATCTGTATAGTGTTTCCCACCCAATCTATGTTTCTCTCACCCCACCACATCACCAAAGTATACCCCACACTACCAAAAACAGTGTAATAAGAAATGCGCATGGTGCTGCATTTGAGATTTATTTCTTTTTATTTTTTCTATTATCATTAATTAATGTATTATTATTTGCCTGGTCGATTAAATCCAAAATCCGTTATATTGGGGTCCATTAAACTGAGGGATTACTGTATGTATATCTGTATGTGGATGAACAAAATTCTGAACATAGCAACAATGGCATGATCGTTAACAAGTTTTTAGCAAGCTCTTGGGTGGTGAGAAGAAATTTTTTCGAGGGAATAAAATAGGTGTGAACTCTTCTTGACACATCCTTTTACTTTTATCTCATATCTGCATCAGCCTCAAAACTAACAAATGTGAGCTAGAGGAGCAACCAGCACCAACTACTTGCAGGGTACATATGAGGTGAACGAAAATTCATGTACACTGTTTTTAAGACACCCTGGTACTTTTTTGCGTTACATTTTTACAATTAATGCATTTTTTTTGCTATAACTCTGGTAATGATCCCACTAGTAATTCCTCAGTTTCAGTCATCCATATGCATAACATATCTAAGTATCCATTTGAGATGCGAAGGAAGCAGTTCCCTCTCAAGTTGGCTTTTGGAATAACTGCAAAAACAATTCAAGACCAGATGCTGGAAAAAATGTGCCCTTATCTACAAACAAGTTTGTTTCCTCATGAACAGCTCTACAGTGGTCTTTCAAGAATTGGGAAAATGTAAGACAAACACCCAGTTCAAAGGCAAGAAACCCACCTACACTGATAAATGAAATTATAAGAAACTACTGCAGTGAACTGAATTATTTACAATTGCTCAGAAAATAGAAACATTATCACAACTCAGTGACTACAGCAATTCTGCTGCAAGAATTAAATAGTATGCAAACACTGAAGCTGATCTCTTTATTCAAAGGTTCAAAAACTTTCTGCAGGAACTAGCAGGTATACCTGCAAGGTGGGCAGATATTTCTGCTAGTAAGGTATACTTCATATTTGACAGGGAGGCTCCTATATTTTTGGTATTCCCTTAGCACACATTCCACTGTAATTCGACAAATGCAGGTGTTATATATTAGGACAGGTCTTCTTTCCATTAAATGACCAAGGTCAATATAGTACCCACAGTCAACAAAAACTGTCTCAAAAGGGCAAATCCTGTTCAAGGAGAAATTGTATACTTCATCACCTTTCTTTACCTCCGAAGTTTTTTTGGCTTCTAAGTCCCATCTTGTATGCTATTTACATCAAACATAATCTTTATTCTCCTAATAAAATCACTGAAATATATATCTCATACGGAGAATACTAGATATAGCTGCTTTAGTCTTAGCATCTGCAATTTTATTACCATTAATACAAACATGTCAAGGAATCCAACAATATTCTACACTCTACTGCTCTGAATGTATTCATACAATTTAACATTGGACATTTTGAACAATGGGAAGCATTGACGCATGTCAAAATATGGCTAAGAATCCAAACAGACTGTAAATTTCTTTTTTTAGGGGACTGTTCTGTTACTTTAGGTGATGCCTGAATACTATACACTTCTGCAGTGTATATAGTGGAATATCTTTGCAGTTTTCTTATATGATTCTTCTAAAATAAATATGGCAAAGCCTCCACATTTGTCACATCTTAAGCAGCATGAATAGCATCATGCTGAAGGAATTCACTCCTTGCTATCATAAAAGCAATGTTGCTTTAGGTTGTTTTCCTTCAGTATCTGCAGAGGAACCTTCAAGGGATGAAATTAGACAAAATTTACTTCTTGAAATGAGTTCAATTCTAAACCACTCTTATTTGAGGCACTTTTTATTCCTACACTGAATCATTTAGAGACATCTGGATGTTGATCTAGTACCTCAGTCCTTTCAGCAGTTAAAACACTTACATGTAGGGTTAGCTGGTGCACATTTAAGACATGAGATATTGCAGGGCAGTTCTTCAAGTCTTAAATTCATAGGAAGCTTACCAGAACCTGCATACATACTCTCAATTTTTGAGATTATGAATGCTCCTGTGCATATTCCAATACCAAGATTACGGACAAAAGCTATCTTCTGGATGTCATCAGTGACCGACGAATATATCTGGCAACCATAGTCCACTCTTGATCTACATAATAAATCATACAACTTCAGCACAGTTTTCCTATCAGCTCCCTAGAAGTAGGATACAACTGTACCATTATATATTTTGCAACTTTTGTCACTTTAATTGTGATATCTTTAATATAAAGGGCCCATGTCAATCAAATCAATCCCAAAAATATGCTTCCTCATCTTGTGCAATGAGAATGCCTTTCACTAATATGTGAGAAACTGCTGATCTTTTATTGGTCTTATAAAATGTACAGCTATAGCAATTTGCTCTGAGAAATCAAAATCAGTGTTATCTTATCAAAAGCAGCTTGCAAGTGTCTCACAGCTATCTCTGGGGACAATGACGTACAACAGATATTTTCTTTTCCTTTTTTTTTTTGACGTTGGAGGCTCCAGTCACAGACTAAAGCCCATATCAAGGCCAGGCCTTAACTGAAATATAGAGAGGTTAATGAAAGGGGAAAAGAAGAGCCACAGAAAAGTATTTGTGAATTTTGGAAGAAGTGAAAAACCTGTCTTTTAAAATGTACCAGGTCATAGTTATTGGGTACAGTAATACATGAGAGGGTAGTGAGTCCAAAAGCTTCAAGATGCAGGAAAAGAAAGTAATAAAAACAGCCCATCCTTGAATTGCAAACGGACACACACAGTAATAATGTTACACAGCAGCTTACTGAGTACTGCAGGGTCTAGCTAGTGGTGTGGGCACACAAGCAGTCACCTCTCAGGAGAAAATGCCAACATAATACCTGCAGAAGAGGGAAAGTGAACTAACAATGTGGCATACAGCAAGCGGGTCAAGTTTTGAAAGTAGCCTGGGAGATGCCCACATGTACCGCTGTCACGGTCTGATGGTGCGCAGACACAATGTGGTGAGTGCCAGACTTAGATTAGGGTACCGGCCAGAGTGGCAGGTGTCACAGGCAGAGGACGTGCCTCACTATTCCACCTGCAAACTGTGCAACTGTGCTGGTGCCAACACTCTAACCCATTATTGTCTTGAGTGCCCCGCTGTGAGAGATTTGCTGTCTCGGGGACATAACATATGTTTGTAAATATTTATTTGAAGGTGACAATTTGGACACTATTCTTGTGAGATATCCACATTTCGGTGGATATTAACTGTGTATTCATCAGTTTCTTTCTTATAAGTGTGTGTATATGTGTTTCAAGGGCTTCAACGTGTCCTACGCGACATGCTTCCACCTGTGAAATTCTACCATTGTACCTCAGTTTGCCGCCCTTTGGGCGTAATAAATTAATAAAATAAATAAAAAATAAATAGCCTGGGAGAGTATGTAAGTTGGACCGCTTTTGACTCAACTCTGTTATGTAAGAATGCAGAGCTAGAACCACCCAAGATAAGAGAGCAGTACTGTAAAAAGGATGGATTAATCCAAATCATAAAAAAAGGAATAATTTAACATCCCTTAACTAATGTCAACAACACTATTAATGGCAGCAGTGAAACAAATATCCTAGTAAATCTTATGATAAAATATAAGCTCTTTAGCATCAAACAGCATGGCTTAAGCCAGCAAGATTGACCACTCTACAACTTCTGTGTATGGAATGAGTTCTTAGACTTGAGTGGATGCGAGGATGTAACAAACCAATTTTATGGAGGCCCATGATAACATCTCTCATGAAAAACTTCATCAATAAATTGATGATGTACTAGGTCAGGGATTTGTACATCAACTGAATAAGGGATTTTTTGATAGGTCGAAAGCAGAGTGACAGTCCCTGAAAAACAAAAGTGATCTCTTCTTATATGAAGATTATATAAAGTTTCGGAAACATTCAGACAGAAAATAAGTGCATGCCCTTCTGTCCTGTCTCCTACACTTTTTCTCCTTTTTTTCAACGATTTCTTCTCCTCCACAAACAATCCAATGCACTCGTACGCTGACGACGCAACACTGCATTTATCCTCATCCTTCAACTCTGCTCCTTCTCTCACTCAATCTGCATCTCGTCTTGACACAGCTTCCTCAATAAACTTGGACAGGATATCTCAGTGGGGTACACAAAATATTGTTAATTTTAATGCCTCTAAGATCCAATTTCTACCCATCTTTCTATCGAAAACTTCTCACAACTCTCGTCTCTCCTTTGACGGTTCTGTAATTCAACCTTTTGACTCAATGAACATACTTGATATTACTGTAACATTCACTCTTTCTTGGAAATCCCACATTATTGGAATAGTTAAGTCTGCTTCTAAGAAACTGGGTGTTCAGTTTAGATGTCGTAACTTCTTCTCTCCTGAACAGTTGTTCCGTTTATACAAGGAATTGATACGTCCTTGTAAGTAGTAATGCTCTCACATCTGGGTTGGTTCTAGCTCTGTATCCTTACTTGACAGAGTTGAGTCGAAAGTGGTCCAACTTATAAACTGTCTTAGACTAACTTCCAAACTTGACCCCCTTGCCCTGCACTGCAATTTTGGTTCACTTTTCCTCTTCTATAGGTATTACTTTGGTCTTTGCTCCCAAGAGCTGGCTCCTTGTGTACCCCCACCATTAGCTAAACCACGCAATGCTCGGCAGGTCGCTGCATCACGTGATTATCGTGTGATCATCAGCAACTCATGGGTGTGCTGTTCTGATAACTGTTTCTTTCCTACACATCAAAGCTTTGGAACTCTACCTTTTCATGTCTTTCCCAATGACTATGACCTGGCAAATTTCAAAAGATAGGTCTTTCACTTTCTCAGAACTTCATAAGTAAATACTTTCCCTTCTTTTCTTTTTGTTTCTTAATTCTCTCTGTATTTCAATTAAGGCCCGGCCTTGATGTGGACTTTTATCCGTGACTGGAGCCTTTAACATAAATAAAAAAATGGAGTCTGGTCTGAAAGGTGACTATTCAAAATTTCATCCACAGAAATGGAAAACTAGGAGATTTGTAAATCTAAAGTACCTGAAGGGTCTTAAATATGATGGAAAGATCAAAGCTATAAATGGGTGTTGTTGTGATTATAGACAAATGATAGAATTTTGATGATATCAGAAAAACTTAATAAAGCGAATTCAGTAACAAGAGTAATAAGAATCTTTGAACATATAGACAGTACACATTTTAAAATGTTATATATATGCCTTGACAGACCTATGATGAATACAAAAACCAGGTGTGGTCTTCATATAAGAAAAAGCACATGGACAGTGGTTGAAAATGAGCAGGATAAATCAACCAAATTGGTGTCATAGCCTGAGAGAGATATCAATTATTGAAACATATTATAAGATCTTGAATGCAATATATGATTATGAACCAAAGCGGCTTTTTTGAACTGAGGCAAAAGGTACAAAAGGTCATGAAAAGATCTAAAATAGAACAAAGTTAAATCTCTGTTAAAACATGCATTCAGCCACAGAGAAGATGATTTATGAAATTGACGAAGTGATAAATTATGCATTAGTTAGATAAGTTTGCCTGTGAACAAGACATTCTTTATAATTCCTGAGCTAATGTAATGATCATTCCAGAACTAAACTATTATGAAGATTCAGAAGAAAAACCGATGCCTTAGGCTGACACCAACAAGAATTTGACTGTGTAACTTGATAATATTTGTTCATGACACAATAAATCATCCAAGGCAAGTACACAGTAAAATAAAAATATATGGACTCCTTCACCCTCTATTGGGTAAGCTAACATCTCAGCAAACTTTCAAAAGCTTTATATCATTCAAGTGCTAATTCACCAGTTTAGTTAAGCATTGCTATTACTTTCAAATACTTACAGATTTTGATCTGCAATGATTATGTATTACTTAGAGAAAATAATAACAGTACTAGAGCATGATTGTAGCATTACATTATGTTGAATGATGTTATATCTTATTCCTGGGGATAGAGGAGTATAATACTGCCCAAATATTTCTTGGATGTTGTAAAAGGCAAGTAAAAGGAGTGGGAGCTGGGGCTGGAAAACCTTTCCTCCTTGTATTACAATTTCTAGAAGGTGGAACAGATGAAAGAGCAAAGCGGGGACTGCTCATTTTCTTTGAAAGCTCAGGCTGGAGTGTCTACATGTGTGCAGAATGAAAAAGGGAAGATAGGCAGTATGTATGAGGAGAGGAGCCTGGATGTTCTAGCTCTGAGTAAAACAAACTTCAAGAGGATGGGAGAAAAAATGGCTTGGGACTGTCTTAGGGGTAAAGCCAGGGGTTAGTATGATGGTGAGAGTTCAGGCGTTTGAAGCACTTCTGCTGGAGGAGTTATGGGAATGTGTAAGAGTATAAGAAGAGAGCCCTATACTGGTGTGAATAAAAATGAAAGTGGATTTCAATAAGTGGATGACTGCCAGTGCTTATGCACCAGGTAACAAGTGAAGTTAGGAAGAAAAATGAGTCTTGGGAAGAGCTGAGAAAGTGTGTCAGCAATACTGAAGAGCAGAATGAGTATTTGTGATGGGTGATTTGAATGCAAGATTGGGTGATGTGGCAGTTGAAGGTATAACTGAGGGGCAGGGGGTGCCCAGTGTTGTGAATAAAAATAATTCAAAACTTATGCACCAAAAATTAAACGGGTGACTGGGAATAAATGATTTAAAAAGGGGCACATATCAGTATACTCGGCGAGTGTGGTAGATGGTAGGCATACATTAACGGACTCTGTATGTACTAATTAACATGAGTGCAAAAGAATGACTCATGGACGTAATTGTGCTGAGAGAGGAAGCTGGTGGGATATCTGATCACCACTTGGTGGATATTAGAGCAAAAGTTTCTTGAGACTTTAGGAAAAGAGGAAAAGGTATGGAGAGAAATTGGGTGGTGAAAGTGAGTGAATTAGGAAAGAAGGTTAGGAAAGCTTGTGTGAAGAATGGCAGAAGTTAGAATTATGTGGTACAAGGAGAGTGGGTGGGGAATGGGAAATATTTATGGAAGCTGTGTTTACATGTGCATGAGAAGTGTATGGGATGTGGGATGTGGATAAGCAAGAATGGGTGGTGAGTAGAGTGATAAGAAAGTTAAGTTGCTAGCATATGGGCATAATTTCCTGGGTATGAGTGCAGGTAACAGAAAGATATATGACAGAATGTGGCAAGAGATCATGAGGATAGCACAGGAGCTGGAAAAGATGGCAAATGAGTGTTGGTTGAGCAAATATCAGCAAACTTCTGGGAACATAAGATAATGTTTTGAAAGGAGGTTAATGATGTGCGGAGGAAAAGAGGAGGAATGAGATCAGTTAAGGGGCAGAGGGGGCAATGGTAACAGACAGCAGAGGTGAATAGGTGATGGAGTAATTATTTTGAGGGATTGCTGAATGTGTCTGATGATGGGGTGGCAGATCTGGGGTGTTTTGGATGTGGAAGTGTACAAAATGAGTCATGGCAAGTGGTTTGGTGAAAAGAAAAGAGGTAGTGAGAGCCTTGTTTATGAAAAAGTTTGGCAAAGCAGGTGAGTAAATGAAATTGCTGTTGAATTTCTTAAAAAAGGGGGTGACTACATTGTTGGCTGGTTTATTAGGGTCTTCAGCGTATGACTCATGGTGAGGAGCCTTAGGATTGGCTGGATGCCTGTATCGTGCAACTGTATTAAGGCTAGGGGGACAAAAGTGAATTTTCAAATTACAAAGGCAAGTGCACTGTTACGTTGTCTGGGACAGTGGTCAGCAGGAAAGTGGTGGCATGCACAGAACATCAGAATAAGGAGGAATAATGTAGTTTCAGAACTGGTAGAGGATTTATGGTTCAGGTGGTTGCCTTAAAGAATTTGTGTGAGAAATAATTAGAGAAACAAAAGGATATATATGTGATATTTATAGATCTAGAAAAAAAGTAAGTGACAGAGTTCACAGAGATGCTATGTTGAAGGTGTCACGTGTCTGGAGAACGCACATGACAGAGTTCATAGAGATGCTTTGTGGAAGGTGTCACATTATATGGACTGGAAGGAAAGCTATTAAAAGTGATGTGGAGTTTCTATCCAAAGAGGAAGGAGTGTATACAAACAGGTAGAGAGACAGACAGGTAAGTGGTTCCAGGAAAATGTGGGTCTTCAGCAGGGGCGTGTAATGTCACTATGACTGTTTAATATGTTTATGAATGGGATGATGAGGGAGATTTATGCAAGAGTCTTGGAGAGGGGCAGACCTGCAGACTCTCAAGGGTAAGGCAGCCTTGGAGGTGAGTCAGTTAGTGTTTGCTGATGACACAGTACTTATTCTTGATTTGAGTGAAAAAATGCAGAAGCTAGTCTCTGAGTTTGGGAGAATATGTGAAAGAAAGATGAGAGTAAATGTGAATAAAAGCAAGGTTATTGCATCTAGCAATGGAAAGAGACAAGTTATTTGTGAGTTTGAAAGGAGAAAACCTCGAGGATAAGTTAGAGCAATCATGGGCAATGTATGGAACTGTGGGAGCTGAAGGAAGTCATATGATGAGTGAAGAAGATAAGGTCCTGGACACACTGTGGAGTATGTGGGAAGAGAGATCACTGTCTGTAAGCATAAAGATTGGTATTTTGGCGGTATAGTAGCCCCAGCAGTGTTGTAAGCATGTCAGGCATGGGCCCTAAGAAAAAAAATACTTCATGGGGCATGTCCTGGATATGAAATAACTGAGATAATATGAGGTGTGAGGAGGGATCATCAAATATGAAATGACTGGGTAAAAGAGAGGTGTGGTAATAATAGGAGTATGTATGAAAGGTATGAATGGGCTAAACCAAGGCATACAGAGCAGCCAGGGAAAACCACAAAAAGGTCTGTGATGCCTGGTTGTAGGTGGGTGGGCTCTGTTTCAGTGCTACAAGAGTTCCTAATGCTACCGTACTAATGCTGGGAGCAACAAACAAGAATAAGTTCCATTACAGAGAGCAATTAGTTATATCAAGAAAACTATATGGTTAACTAATGAATAATTAAGTAATACAATTTTAGAATATCAACATAACTTATAAAAACCTCACCTAGTAGCTAGCAACAAAGACAGCAGTGGGAAAAATATGCCAATAGTATATTGGTCTGCAGCTGGGGATCGTATAGCCATTCAAAGTGTTAATTTCCTTGATATCCAGCAACTCTACGGTCATGTTTAATCATATCATATAGATTACTTGACATTACAGTAAATCCTGATTACTAGGGAGATTTGTTGAGGTTTTCACAGATTCTGTCGATTTTCTACAAGTGCATTACGTACTTTAATCCCATATTTTCCAATTTGCTACAATTGCATTATCTAATATCATGTAATCATATACACTCAAAATAATTCTTCACATGTTACTGTAGTCTCTTAATACTATACTAGCACTGCAGAATAACAATTACTCAATATTGTTAGCAAAAAGAGTAGTGGCGCTAAACTGATAAATTATCCTAAAAAGTTAATCTGTAAAATTAAAATGGGGCCATACTTTTCACAATGGAATCTGTGAATATGAAAACTGTTTCACTGTACTCGTATGCAGTTCAAAAGAACACAAAAGAAACAGCAACTTTCTAAAAACAAATAATGTTTGTGAATCCTTTACATCCCATCATTTCCCCCTTTCAAACTCCTGCCCATTAACCAAACAAAATTATAACCATAAAAAAATTCATTTGATAACAAAAACTGTGTCAATTAAAAAGGATGTAACATTAAAAATATTCATTAACTCTCTAGCAGTGATCTGGAAAAATGTTTTCTTAAATCCCCGAGTTACCCGTAATGTTGAGTTCTCGCTCACCCAAACCCATTTACTTAATATGTTCACATCCACCTCACAGATGGTGTATTTAGCCAGCATAGATAATGTAAACCCTATCAATTCAAGAAGAGCATACAAAAAAATATGGGTATAGTCAGTGACAGGGACTTGGTAAAAGGCAAGTCTAATCATCCCAGATCCAAACTCCCAGATTCACCATAACATCTCGCAATAGGGGATCTTTCTGTTTACCTCCGCCATTTTTATTCGTTACTACGTCATACGCCTTCATTTCTACGCAAGGCGTGTGACACAGATTCCCTAAAGCCATCCTTGCTGAGGACTGGGATATCCACAGACCACTCAGCTGAGAATGACAACAAAACTGGCAAGATAATAAAAGAGAATCGATTATTTGACCTTCATTTGTTCACCGTTGACGAAACACAAGACTAACGACGCCTGTCCTCCTCTCCACCAGATTTTTCTCCCTCTGGGCCCCACTCTCGGATTTTTTTCTTTGCACCCGATACAAAACTCATTGGGAAGGTGATCCAAGATAAGACTTTACCTGGGAAAGTCATTTACGGTCTCCAATATCTTACAACAGAGGGAGATATGGCCGACGGACAAGAGTAGTCGAGGAGCTGGAGACGAAGAAGCGCGCATGACGTCACGCCGCTCACCCGGCGCGGGAAATATAAAAAAAAAAGTCATAACGTTTGATATATTATTGATAAGTAATCAAATTCAGAATTTTGTAGATTTTGTTATACTTATTCATGTATCACAGCAGAGTGCTATTTTCTCTCAGTTTCAAAATGAGTGACACGTGTCGCCTGAGAAATGGCATGGTCTGCACCACAATAGTGCATTCTTCATTCATTCGTCAGTATGTGTGCGCATACAGGCGTTTTATGGGGGTAAATGGAGGAATTAAAGGGAGTCTTCACAGACCCCTTATGTATGTCCACAGTAGTCACTTTCTCACAACAAAACCTGATCGGTAATTATGCGGTACATTTTTATCTCTACCCAAGTTATGCTATTTATATTAGCGAAGATTTGTTTCCCTTAGCCCCGGAGACGTGTGTCGTCAAGACGATTGTCATACGAATTCTATGAATTCATTAACTGAAACAAAAATAAAATATTCATGGTGATTATCTTGCCAATATAATCGACAGATATATATATATATGGGCACCTATGGGTCATCGCTATTATTCTAACTTTATTTGCATTCCCATGCGACATATTATCATTGGATTTGTCTGAACTAATTCCCATCTCTGGGCTACTCTGAGGTAGGTTAGAACTGAGGGTTAGTAATTCTTATCAGTTTTATTTTTAAATATATTAAGTATTAGATTTTTAAAAATGTTTTCCTTGCACTTCAAGATGGCGACGGGTAAGAGATTAACGACCCACTTAGACAAAGTGAAATCAAATCGATCTCTTAGCGCCTCAGAAATGAGGTTTGTGTGAATCTTTATATTTGCTAATAAATCAGTTTTACAGAAAAGAGGTCAATAAATCCAGTAATAATGGATAAGTAAATAAAAGTAAACTATGTCATCACATTACTTTTTGATATCTAGTGCCAATATATTGAAAAAAATACTCAATGCTTTAGGTATCAACATTAAATCGATTTTCTTCTAACAGAAGCGGTAGATTTTCTGACAGTAATTGTCTTTCGCGATTATGTGATAAATGACGGGAAATGACTATGAATTCGACGGATGGGTTCATAACACGCCCAGCGGAGTTAAAGTCTGACTACTCAATGCACATTTTAAAACACAAGATTTGAATGAATGATTAAAGAAGCGTAGAATGCTTGCTCTGCGAAGAAGAGTTGTTTTCCTGAATAATGTAGTAAACCTATTCTAAGTACACGTAACTTATATACAGTAATATCGGTTGTGAATAGAAATCTATTTCATCCTCTAGCTTTGTATATACGCGATGAACTACAAGACTAACATGGGAAACAACAGGCGTTGAGGGTAGAATGAACCACGATTTTCGTAGGAAAACTTCCGTTAAATATGAGTCTATGTTCAGATTATATGTTTATATTGAACAAGATATGTCAAGATATCGGGAACTTGCCTCTAATCTCCACTATATTCTAAGGATACAAAACCCAAATGATGATACATTTGCCAACACTTGCCATTGGATCAACAAAAGAAATAACCAAACGTCCACTAATTAGATTACGACGGCAGTATATGCATGCATTGGTGTCCATCAGCGCCACTTGCAAGAGGTTAAACTGGGAGTAAAAAGTTACTTTGCGGGGGTGTAACATGATAAGTACACTCTCGTCAAAACTTCTCTCCCAGTGGAGTCATTGCCGCTGAAATTAACGCAGTCTTGGGCCGCAGGAATTTCTAGAAAGATTCTAACACAAGACAGAGAAAGAATGTTGCCTTTTATTGTTCCTGACGCTACCATGCTAACGAAAGAATTTGATATATATATATATATATATATATATATATTATTTTTTTATTTTATTATTATTATCATTATTACACTTGGTCGCTTTTCCCGCGTCAGCGAGGTAGCGTCAATAAACAGACGAAGAAAGACCCATTCCCCCACATACATACATATATACATACATGCACACATATGCACAGTACATACATATACATATATAATACATATACATACACATACACATGTACATATTCACACTTGCTCGCCCCCATCCATTCCTGACACCACCCCGCCCCACAGGAAACAAGCATCGCCACCCCCTGCGCCAGCAAAGTAGCGCCAGGAGACAGACGAAACGGCCACATTCGCTCACACTCAGTCTCTAGC
>JAYMFT010399228.1:0-19060 GCA_038088735.1 Panulirus argus
AGAGAGAGAGAGAGAGAGAGAGAGAGAGAGAGAGAGAGAGAGAGAGAGAGAGAAGGAAACTATAGGTCAGGTTTGTCTGGTGTTAACCTGTTTAGTGGAATCACATTACTAATAACGGCTTCGAACAATGCTACTGTTTCCTACTCTTTCGCTACAGCCTCTGTCAAAACAGTAACAACAGCAGGGTAATCCAATGCCACTAGCTGCTACTGGGCTCACTACGATCGTTCCTACAGAGGAACACAAAAGAGATGATGAAAATGTATGCAAACTTGGGTCCTTTCGTAGATGTCTTTGATGGTGGAGGACATTGGAAACACAAATGAGTACGGGCAGAGTATAAAAGCAAATATATAACGGTGGAGAGAAGTCTTTATATATTTTTCTCCCAACTACAAAAGGGTAAATGCAGCCAGCCATGGTTATGAAACTTGGTATTCGACCAGTCGATTCATGGTGATGCTTTCTACCGCTCTTGTTCGTAAGTCATTCAGTATGGTAATCAACCAAGCAAAGGAAAAGTACTTTGCCTCACTAAAAGTAAGACAGAAACGTGTGTGTGTGTATCAGGTACTAAGGGTGAAGTCAGAGTAATGCGGTCGAAGTACCTGCTTCCGTCAGGAGCGTTAAAGCCTTTGATGATAGTTCCGAGTACCATAACTGGATTACCTCTCATCCTTCTTTCCCTTTTCTGAGCTATAGGAAGTGAAGTTGTCAAGACAGCTCATGCAAGATTTGCTTTCTCGGTCGGAGAATCATCATGATAGCTCTCCTCTGTACTTTTATCATAATCACCATATTTCTTTTACATTTTTTGCTTTATTATCTTCGACAAAAAGCAAAAGTCCTTTATGGCCACGTTCCTTCGCCTGGGTAAACGCTACAGAATGACCGTCTGTCACGCACTGGTTCACATATTCCCTGTGCTGCTTCGAATACCATACTGAGCTTCGTCAAAAGCGTCTCAATCTAGAGTGTCATCCCAGTTTATTGCGTTCAAAGCAATCCAATCCATTAAAGTCTCCTTTGCTAAAACCACCACACACCCCTTTACCCAAGAGTGACATTATCGATGAGATCCTCTCGTCTGTAGTTAGGAACAAATCTAATTCGTTCGCGTCGCGAGGATGTCTCAAAACGAATTGTATTAGCGAACGGTCCGCCAAGTTTACGTGCTGCCCAAGACCAGAGATACTGGAAAGGGATATTCGAAAGTAAGATTGAAAGAAGCTCAATTTATTAACTGATCGCAAAAGTCTTTCGTCTCCAAATATCTGCGTGTCTGATGAGTTGGGATGGCGTATGAATTAATCCAAGGAATATTTTGTAAACATACTCATCTTTAATTCCCACAAATATAGAGTTGATTTTAACCACAGCCACTACATTTACAAACACGGGATTAACATTAACTTAACTTATAACAAGACAGCACCACCAACTTTGTGGTTCCTTCTCTACGTTTAAACAATAAATCGTTTGTTCCATAAGGAAATCCTTTACGTCTCGCCAAGATTCAGAGCCATTTCTTACATTCAAAACTTTCTTGTAATGCAATCATCTCTAACTCTGAAAACCTAGTCTCGTATAATGGAAGCGCTTGAATAAGATATTCCAAGGAATGAGTAAGAATTGCTGGGCAGAAATATTTTACGAAGGTGGGACACCCGAGTCCTCTCCACGAGCGCTGGCCGCGTCTCTTGACTGGAACCCCAGGAGCAGAACATCTCAGGAGAGGCTGTTGTTGCTTAATCCAGATGTGGGATTTTGATGCGTTTCCTCCAAGGAGAGACACATGTTTCTTCTTCTTCTTCTTCTTCTTCTTCTTCTTCTTCTTCTTCTTCTCTTCTTTTTTTTTTCTTCTTCTTCTTCTCTTCTTTTTCTTCTTCTTCTTCTTCTTTTCTTTTTCTTCTTCTTCTTTTTCTTCTTCTTCTTCTCTTCTTCTTCTTCTTCTTCTTCTTCTTCTTCTTCTCCTTCTTTTCCTTCTTTTTCATCATCATCTTCTTTCTTCTTCTCTTCTTCTTTTGTCTTTCAATCAGCAACATAATCATGTTAATCTAGCTAAGATACATTTGTCTTGACACCTGAGGGTCAGTTCAAAGGCATTTTCGCTGGAAACCAGTAGTGTCGAGGTTCTAGTGAAGACGACGGCGTAGGGTAGATGGGCATGTAGATAAGGAGAGGGTGTAATGAAGATGGCCTTTGAAGTAAATTCAGGGTTACCGAGGGAGTACTGGACAGAAGCTTGCTCGTGTATACCTCCTTTGTGAACATGATATAGCGAGCGATAGTGCCAAGGGAGACATTCACATGCGACTACTGGCACCCTAGTATCACTTGTCTATTTACTGTTATTAATGAAGTAGTGTCCCCACTCGTGACCGTATAAGTATACAGTTGGGGTTCGTTGGCAGCCTACACAGTGAATAATGGATAGCATACCATAACGGAAGCCTTTCTTCTCCAGACCAAGAAATGCAACTGAACTACTACGACCTACATATACATCCCAAGTCTGCCGTAGGTATATAGATAAGGTAGCGAAAAAAATACGCCTTCATTAAATCGCTTACACACACCAGAAAGCCTTTCTCTGTACACCTGTACACACCAACTATCTTTTCCAGTACGAAATATTCCTTAACCTTTATTTCTTTATTTTTTCCCTCCACTCTAAGCACCCTAGTGAGAGAAAAAAATGTTGTCAGGTGTCGACTGGAGGTGTGTAATGGTGGTTCGATGCTCTTATAAGAGACGAGACGGTCTCTTCTCACATGATCCGAATCTTTTAGGCACACGAGTCGCAAATCTATGCCTTAGAAACGGACAAAATCTCTTGGAATCGAGCCAGTACTGGCCTCTTATTTAGAATAATCATCATGATCTCCCTAGAGAAGATAAATGGATTATCTAGATTAAGACGATCGACAAATAATCTAAATCTACGATTATCTTGACTCCTCCTCTTTCCAAATCTGTTGGGATCAGCCACGGATCCTCGTGTTCACGAGGAAGTCTCCAGAGCTCAAGGTGAGTGTAGGCAGATGCCAGGAAGGTCTGGCGGAAGCGCCCTGTAGCTAAAGGTCATCAATCCATGTCATCCAGCTGCAGTGGTGTGTGTGTGTGTGTGTTTTCACCATGCACACGACCTCGTCAGATAAGCTTTGTAGTTCTTATCGTCTCTGACGGCCTGGGTGCATATCACTGCCTGGGAGATAAATGGCACTGCATAGTTGCCATTGTTTATGACGCTGTTGCTGTCGCAGTGGTTGCCATTTACCATGACTCACGGCTTCGTCAGGTGTTAATGTCAACATTACCAGTCTCGCTGAGTTACTAACGTTACAGTTACGACTGATAAAGTTGTGCTTCTGGGAATTGCTACAATATGTACTGTCACAGTCATCACCGTTATTTGCACTGTTACCTGTACTACTATTATCACTTTATCATTATCATTACTACTACTACTTCTACTATCCTCCTTACTACCCCCTCTACCACTCTGTCACCACCCCACCTCCCCATCTATCATTCGGTCTTCCACTCTGCTCCCCTCTTGAGACCAACTGACAGCGCCATCTGGCTTCCTTGCAGATGGCTGGTGCAACGCCACTTGGGACAAGATTCTGTGCTGGCCGCCCACGCCCGTGGACACTATCTCCCGTCTGCCCTGCCCTCCACTCAAGGGCGTCGACCCCTCACGTAAGTACCAGTGTCTACTGACAGCACCGACGTTCCCTGTGGTAAGTACCATCCTCGCATGAAAGCTACGACTCCTATCCGTAAGTAGCGGTGGTAAGTAACGAAGTAGCAGTAGAGTAATTCGTTATTCCGCTTGAATACGTTATTGTGGATGTTTTTACTTAACGTCCCAACTCCGTTAATGTGTGCGCAACGAATTAACGAAATAAATATATTTCCTCCTAAAACGTAATGTACAGAAATTTACATTATTGCAAGTCAAAACTCCAAGTACTTGAGAATAAAAAAGTAAATCTCGAATTAGTAACGTAACGAAATGGCGTGACTTCACTACTTAACGCCACCGTCCGTAAGTCCCGTTCCTCCAATGTGGGAACCAGATCCCAAAGATAACTAGACACCAGGACAGACGAACTGAGTCATTCTGTCACGCTGAACCCCAAATCTTTCAGGTGGTGCCGGGCAAGCAACCACAGGAAACCTCCAGACGCGCTGCATTTTCAGCTCCCTTTAGAGCTCAAAGACCACATGCCCTTTAATCATCCTCTGGCGTCCGTCGTCTGTGTTCCCCCCGCCCTCTCAATTAACTTTTCTCATTTCATTCCTCTCTTCCGAAACGACTGGTCCACCTGGAGCGAACCGGTGGCAAGGCAGGAAGGACCTTGAGTCGTCCGTCCGTCCCTCTTCTTGCGTTCGGTGACCCCGATCGCAGTCGGAGGATTGTCGCTCTCTTCTTCTTACCCTCCAAGACAGACGAACAATACACTACGCCCGTTATGGGAACTTTTAGTTGTCACTTGGAAGCTGGTGATAACTCAGCAAACTGGTTTCGTTTGACATAGTCTTTTGGCAAAGGACTGACAGTTTTTTTTTTTTTTTTTTGTTGCTGTCTTTGAAACGATTACACTTTTGACTTCAAGAGTCTTATGGTTGTGGTTGTTTGGTAGATGGTGGTTGCCCTGAGTGCTCTGTAATATGTGGTGTGAAACTTTGCTATATTTGGTTTTGATAATGTGGGTAACCAGGTAGGTGAGGCGTATTTTAGGGAGGAGCAGACGATTTGTTTTTGGAGAATACTAAAGGGATTCGTTTTCTTGTTCAAATTTGGTAACAAATAGTATCCTGAGGGCATAAAGTATGTTTACTGCGTTTGTGTTGATATGTATTGTGTTGGGAGTGAATGTTATGTGTGTATCGCATGAGATACCTTGAATGGATGGGTGTTTTGCGGAGTGGGAGCGAGTCGTCACTCAGGGTGACGGTGGGTTGCAGGTTGGATTCGTGTCCGTCTGGACTGAAAAGGGGGTGACTGTTGACCTCTTTGGAGATGGAGACATTCTGATCTGGGTGAGCCACTATTGTAACTGTGTAATGCAATGCTGCACGTATGTTTTTTTTCTTTTTTAAGGTTTCATAGGACGAAAACGTCCTCGACGGATCTTCACTCTTACAAATTGTCCGCCAACGATGATACTACTTGTCTTCCAGTAGCCAATGAGAGGCTGAGTTAATCGCCAGGGAACACCACCTCCATCACTAGTGATGCTTACTTATCACTAGTTAAAGATAAAGACAAAAAATATCCTCAATGGCATCTTTCCAGCCTCGACGATAAAATCTTCTTTTCCTTTACCCATAATGTTTAAGCCACTTTACCTTCTCTTTCACGGAGAAGGGAACAAAGACTTAAAAAGAGCTTTATTTTTTACATCATATATCTCCCGTAATGACCCTTATGGCCCACAGACGGTGGTGGTGGGAATGGCACTGAAAAAGGTCATAAAACACGCGAGTCAAGTCTTCTCTTTAGGGGGAACTACTAAGACTATCTATCGCTCAAACTAATTCATCAAAATCCCCCCAATTTTTTCTGTCGTATAAGCCTCGAAGGCTTATATATGCCTCTCTTTTCCTGGCCTACCATCCTTCGATAACTCTGTGCGTATAGAAGATTTTTCTGTTTTCTCTACATTTCTGTGGCAAAAATGAATCATGGCTTCGTTTACCACGAGTCTCTCTCTCTCTCTCTCTCTCTCTCTCTCTCCGAAAGTGCTCGGGAGAGATAGCTAGCTAGATAGATAGATACATAGATGGAGAGAGATAAATAGAGATAGATAGATAGATAGATAGATAGATAGATAGATAAAAAGATAGATATAGATAGACAGATAGATAGATGGATAGAGAGTACACTCCCCCTGTACGACCGGGGGGAGGGGGGAGGGGTGACCTCCCAGTCTTACCTATTCTCCCAAGGGAAAAGAACTGATCATTGGTACACAATGGGACGTAGCCAACAATACATCTTACTTCTCTTTTTAGACGTAAAAGAAAAAAAAAACTAATTTTTTTTTTCCTTTTCCATACCAGCCCACTTTTGTTATTCCTTCCGGACGACAAAGGATTCCCTGGAAGAGAGAGTTCCTGAATGTACATTCTCCATAGCTTTCACCTTCCCGAGGAGTCGCAGACGAAATGTTTATCAAAATTCAGGTCAGCCAGGCCTCTCCGGGAAGCGAGGTGGGCGGTGTTTTAAGAAGCCTACCGTCAGGAGCACCGTCAGGAGGGGTCTGGATCTTCTCCCAAGCGTACTGGTAGTCTGGATCCTCTCCTCAGTATACTGGCAGTCTGGACCTTCTCCCCAGTGTACTGGTAGTCTGAGTCCTCTCCCCAGTATACTGGTAGTCTGGATCTTCTCCCCAGTGTACTGGTAGTCTGGATCCTCTCCCCAGTGTACTGGTAAACCGGATC
This sequence comes from Panulirus argus, assembly GCA_038088735.1. Classification (NCBI taxonomy): domain Eukaryota; kingdom Metazoa; phylum Arthropoda; class Malacostraca; order Decapoda; family Palinuridae; genus Panulirus; species Panulirus argus. The sequence continues at coordinate 6,457 of JAYMFT010399228.1, forward strand.
TTCTCCCCAGTACACTGGTAGTCTGGATCTTCTCCCCAGTGTACTGGTAGTCTCGGTCCTCTCCCCAGTATACTGGTAGTCTGGACCTTCTCCCCAGTGTACTGGTAGATTGGATCCTCTCCCCAGTGTACAGGTAGGCTGGATCTTCTCCCCAGCGTAAAGGCAGTCTGGATCCTCTCCCCAGTGTCCTGGTAAACTGGATCCTCTCCCCAGTATACTGGTAGTGTGGATCCTCTCCCCATGGGGTGACCTGGGTGCGTACGCCTGTTCACGGAGGCCATACGAGGATTGGAAGATCCTCAGTTACATAACGCTGATGGCGTTGCCAAACTCCCTCCACCTGCAAAATGGTTACGCCGGGGGCGGGAAAGCCACTGTCGGCGAGGCTGTATTACCGTCAATGGACGGGGAAGGAGTACGACACACTCTCGCTGAAGACCTTTTCGCTGCAAAGGGAGTCCATCATTTCCTTGCTCCTGAGTGGTGTGTATACGTTAGCCTCGAGGCTCCAGGAGTCTCAGGGGTTATATAATACCGATAATGATATAACGCACAAATACTATATATGATTCTCTTTTCCCCAGTGGTGCTCCGCTGTTATGAGGAAGTATTAGTTATTGGGTGCTGACTTTATGATTTCCATAAGTCGTCCCCTCAGGGAGGGAAGGAGAAGTTATATATATATATACGTCTCTCCTGACGAAGTAAAAAGTCTTCGAATCATAAACCTCCAACCAGGAGACAATGCTCTTCGTTGATCCCTAAAAAGTCCCCATAAAGTTGGGGCGAGGGAGAAGGGTCCTCCTTCCCCAGCAGGACTTGACCTGTCTGGAAGCGACGTCACTGCAATTTCTCTCCGACACTGGCTGGAGTCCAGTGTTTTGTGCTATACTGCAATAGATTTTCCAGCTGGCCTTGACCTGGTGTTTGACGAGGGTGTGTACGTAGTGCAGTAAGCGTTCATTTAAGTCGATGGTGACATCCCAAGCACCCCGACACTTGGCAACGGGCGACGGAGGCTTGGTTAGAAGGGGTACACGATGGTCATTGTAAATCGCGGGGTTCCTCGTTCACATCTCAGGGAAACGGAGAGCATGACAGTAAGACTCTAAGATGCATTACAACGTTAGGGAAATACAGATCACTCTTGGATTCAAGTAAACCGTCTGTCCCTTTGAACTAGTCCTTGTTTGCATGATCCACACTCCACTAAGAGCAGCTGGTGAGGACAGTCTCTCAGTGGCTAAAATGGGCCACAAGCCGAAAAAAAACTTTACACCAGGGGAAAAGACGTCATGTAATTACCAAGTATAATTACTTTTTGTGTGTTGTGGGGAGAGAGAGATTTACACTCGTGTTTCCCCGACTCGTAACTTTGTATGTATGTGCCATGATTTTACTCTTATGTGTGTACACACACCCACACACACACACCCACACACACGAGTGTGGAACTCTCTCCCGAAGTATAACTGTCCGTGTAATCATGTAATTAAAAACCACCATGCATACGACTGACACACACAAAAACACATACAAACATCCACAGCCATAGATGAGAACCTCCTCCCACACACACGCAGCTCTCCCATCCATGCTGCCCACGCCTAACCAATCTCACGTGTCCCTCCTCCCGCTCCCCCTACAGAAGTGGCTGAGAGGTACTGCACGGCGGGAGGCTACTGGGAGGGCAGGACGCTGCAGGAGGGTCTCCTGGGCGGCTGGACCAACTACACGCCCTGCCTCATTCCGGAGATCAGGATCCTCATGGACAAGCTCTATGCCAACTCCAAGGAAGATGCCCAGGTATGAGACGTGTGTAGGGATACGATGGCGTGTGTGTAACGGGGAGAGGGTGTTACACTCGTGTTATCCCGTAACCTCACTTCACCCACTAAAGCCGTAAGGGGGCCAGGTGGTACGCTGGTACTCCAGCGACTAAACTCAACGACCGTGGTCCATTTTCCCGCTCTTGAGTTCCCTCGACAGTGAGTGAGGAGTTCTCGTAACGTCTTAGGTATGGGAGTCTCCTCTCTCTCTCTCTCCCCCAACGACATAGGGGCGTCCTGTCCTCAGACTGTGGCTGCAGACGTGGGTCTCACAGTTGCAGACGCGACCCCAGTGCGGAAAACTTCTTGAGGTCTCGAAGGAGATTGCTTTTGTCTACCTCAGCGACTCTCTGTCGCCGACTCCAAGGCGGAGGAACTTGGCGTAAAGGACACGGCAATTTCAACTTCGGCTCAGTTCTACTCTTTGAAGTTGAAGGGAAAGGTCTACTCAATTCCTCGAATTATCCAAAAAGGGATTTTAGTCAGGAGGCAAATTAATCTCTTGAGTTCTGCACAACGCACGCTGTTTCTAATCCCAGGCAATACTGAGTCATTAAACTGTTAATTCATTTATATAAATCAGTTTACATCCTCGTCTGACGATATTCCTTTGTTTAGCGAATCGTACAATTTTCTGCTTACAATTCTAATTATGGGTTTGTTGCCACTGTCACTTGTACAATTACTCTTTGAAAAAAAATAATCAGGAATTATCATTGTTTGGCCAGCGTCTGCCTCTCTTTGGCCACGGTTGATAGATCTCATACATCTTTCCTGAAGCAGCTTTTTGAGGCTATGTATACACATACATAAACTCATTTTCAATTTCCGAGTGTGATGGTAAACGTGTTTAGATTTTATCAGTAACATATGGTCCGCATATCGATGTTTCTGGATGACAAATATACCGCATGTCAGTTCTCTTTGGTGATATATGAGCCGTAAATCAAGGCCTTTTTGATAATATATGGACCGCATTTCAATTATTTACGAGAGAAAATGGACCGCATGTCGCTGACTGTTTTCCAAATGTGTGCCGTGCGCCAATACTTTTTGATAAACCAGAAATTTAACAGTATAGATTTACATTCAACATTTCTACATACGTATATACTCCGAGTGACGCTGTAGCGTGACTGTTATGTAAACTGATGCCAATCCTGTGGTAATGGCAGGTATACTATATCTTTTTGGGTTTACTTTTATTCACGGCCTTAGCGTTGCAGAGGCAGGTAGGGTTTGGTACAGCTAATTAAGGCTACGGTGATGGACGGGGCATTAGTGTCAAAATGTTACTTTCTGCCCTCCATGCAAACAAACCCGGCCACACCATGTGAATGATAGGCTCCAAATTCTCTTACGCGGAAGGACCGCTTTACAGACAGACACACGCTGACCAACGTTAAGAAAATAACTACACAAAAGAAAAGAAAAAAAAAAGATTTATTTACTAACCAAAGGTTGAATTCGTCGTTGGGGATACTAAATATTTTGCTACATTTAATCGCTTTTCTCTCCGGCGCTCAAATGAGTATATATGTTTTCCCTAGGCTCGGGGAAAAAAATCACACGACACTACTTTGAAAAAAAAAAAAAAAATAGGAGTATAATGCTCATATATATATATATGAACCAGGTCTTTTGTGTCACTCTAAATGCCTCGTTACTCTGTGACAAAAGAAGAGGAACCTTGACTCTTTTTTTTTCTCCTTCTCTTTTTAAAGACTCGTGTGTGTTGCTGCGTGGCGTGTCTGTTTGTCCGCGTGTGTGGATGTTTATTTCTTTTGTGCTTTCTTTTATGATTAAGTGTTTGGCCACGACCTGCAGGGATTCCTTTAGAGGGAGAAATGTCTTCGATATTACCGTACTTCGTTGATACAGCCAGGCGGAGTCCGGTAACGCTTTTGGGTATGTACTCAAACCACCTGGACTTCTCTCTGTAAGAATGAGTCTTGGTTTTACCCAGGATGTCTTTCAAGAGGCTCCTGCAAGCACAAGGCTGCGCAGCTTCCAGTAGAGGAGAAACGTAGACTCCTTGAGGTGATACAACCAGGCCAAAAGGTGACTTTCTCACTTCTTAATTTCTCACAAATACACAAAGGGTTGCAAATCCTGTATGTCTTTAAATCTATTGAAGACACAGGTATATATTTTCATCTTAACCATCATGAAAGCAAAGGGAGAGAATGCATGAATTGGAATTTACTTCTTTCCAATATAAAGATGATTTCAAAATGGTATCTCTATCTGTTCATGTCAACATCTGAAAAGGGTATCCTATCATCATTTTCCCATATGAACTAAAGTTTGATAGAGTGACTGCAAATCGTTAAGCATTGAAAGGCTTCATCAAAACTTAGGTCGTTAAGCCAGACAAAAAAATATGTAACATTTACACATTTCAACCATACTGGATTGGAAAGAGATTTCCTTTTTTTTCGGCAATCATGTGGTTTCTAAATATTCCATCAATAGATTTGTCAAAATAAGAGGCAGAAGGTTCCCAGTGCGGCACCATACCTTTGTCTATACTAGATGCTTTTTTTCTTTTTAACCTTGAAAAAACACTTTCAGTAATTGATTTGTGGAGGAATAATTACAGGTTATGTTTGAATCAATGTTGAGAAAGAATATTTCTATCAATAAGTGAATGGCTTCAATAAGTGGGACTTGTATGAATGCAACATTTGACCTCAGAGCTGACAAAACCACCTTCATGTAATTCCACATCATTCGAGTCTCACAGAAATCCAGGTTACCTTTTAATGTGATTGGTAACACATTACCTACAGCCGGTGACAAGTTTGTAAATGCAGCTGATCCCACACAGGATATAACAGGCAAATGGAGATAACCATTTTAAAGGGTCTTGTACAAGAAAATATTACAGACAAAAGTACAGTATATATGACCATGGGGAACCAGTCATCTCCTATTCTGGATGATGTATTCATGGGATACTTTGAAACCACATGACTTCCCAAGATATCTTTCCCAAATCAGGGATGCTTGAGATATGAAGATAGTTTGAGATATTCGCAAAAAAGGAGGAGACAGAGGAGATAATACAGCATCAAAAGTATGAAAGCTCTGGGTTGGTTCACGGAGGAGGAGACATAGGAGATGATAATGCAGTAAAAGTATATATATATTAAAAGTTCTAGGATGATTTTTCATTCATGGAGAGCAAGCTGAGAACGACCTCTGGAAAAGTAAAAGTTTTGAGTAATTTTGACAGCTTAAGTAAAGAACGACTTTTTCATTTTGTGGAACGCGAATGGAAAATTATTTCGCCATGTGAAAAGCAACTGGAGGACAACTTCAGTGCGTGAAAAGGAAAGAAAAGAATCACTTCAGCACACATGAAGCAAATTCAGAACGAGCTCACCTCGTGGAAACCAAGCACAGAACGTTTTCAGCATATCGCAGGCAAATTCAGATATTATCTTCAGCAAATGGAGAGATTAAGCTAAGCACCAACAGGGGACGGGGATACTGAGACAAGGCCCTGATGAGGCGGGAGGGAAGCCTGGGAACTACCTGTGGGAGGAGGTGAAGAACAAGAAGAGCTTTTCCTCGCGAGGCCGCGGGAGCTGTTGCGTCTTAGCAGAAGGTGGGAAAAGAGAGAGAGTGTCAGGCGGTGCAGATGTGCTCCCTTCACGGCGGACCTGCCGACCACAGAGAGATACGTAACGTGACGAAATGTGATGAGGAATGGACCACAAGTGAACATCAGGGGAAGGTGACGGACCAGCCGGGGATGATAATAATTCGGACGTTTATGGAATGACTCTTTGGGTAAAGGATGGTGTTGGGAAGACGAGCTATATACTTAACGTGGAGGACGATCTCAGCTCGAGGGTGCTGGTGGCCGGAGATGAGAGAGTGTCATGAGAAAGATTACAGTGTGAGCGAAGAAGGAAAAAATATATTGTTTTACGATGGGGAATGATGAGGAGGTAGATTTTGGATTAGAGTGCAGCCGAGGCAGAAGGGATTTAGAAGTGAGAGACGAAGAAGGATGAGAGACGAAGAAAGGTGAGAGACGAAGAGAGGTGAGAGACGAAGACAGATGAGAGACGAAGACAGATGAGAGAGAAAACGCCAAATACAAGGAAGCCAAACTGTTGCAGAGGTGTTCCCTCACCATCTGTCCTAAAACATGAACGTGTCTGCCATAAAATCATACTGGACGACATAATCTTACGTTCCCGTTGATTAGAACGTGTTTGTCCAGCCTCTCTGGGTTATAAGCACTTCCCAGCGTCGACAAATGTTACGCAGGCTTGTGTGAATTATTCTATCTTTGCCCAACCCAGGATGAATGCCTAGTGTGATACTTGGCGTAGTTGGATGTTGGGAACAGCCTCAGTGGCCATCGCCTGTAGCAGACCCGTGGTTCTGATCGTAACACACGCACACACGTAACATTTGACGTGGAGGGGATGAACACAATGCTAGCCAAGCGGCAGCTAGAGCAGATCCACCTCAAAGAGGGCATCACACGCATCACCCTAAACTGTTCCCTCCCTCCTCACACGTCTGGACATCTAGAGCAGCTGAACAAACGCTGGGGGGCTGCTGGAGGCCCGGCCGCTCCCTCCCTCCTTCCCTCCCTCTCTCTCCCTCCCACACATCCGTCAGGGTTTAATTTGCTGCGGCAGCCAAAGGCGGACCAGCGCCTGTGATGTCCACACTCTTCTCCTCCCTCGGTGACTTGCTCCAAGTAAGACCCCCTCAAGCGTGTGAGAGAGAGAGAGAGAGAGAGAGAGAGAGAGAGAGAGAGAGAGAGAGAGAGAGAGAGAGAGAGATGATTAGGGACAGAAAATAAAAATGAAAGGAAAATATGCAGAAAGGCTAGATAATAAGGCATCCCTCAGTATCTTCTATGTCATTTAAGCCTAGCTTAAAATAGCTAAACATAGCTTAGCTTAGCTTAGCTTAGCTTAGCTTAGCGTATCTCAGGAAAAGTCAGGAGAGGTTTGTGTGTGTGTGTGTGTGTGTGTAACATAAAGTGAAAGGCATCGACAAAGCTAGTCTTCCCCCAGGGGGTAGTATATTCCTGCGCCCCCCTTGAAATTGGTAGATGACCCACTGCTGACGTTCCCCGGGGTACAAAAAAATAGCAAAGGAATTTACCCTGGGAAAGGCTGATGAAAGGAGAGGCATTTACAGGGAGAGGGAGATAGAAAATAGAGGATGTAGGCAGGCGGTGGGAAAGAGGAGGGGGTAGAAAGACAGGTAGGATGGTTGTGGCTGTTTGCTGAGATTACTTAACAAACGAAAAGAACCCAATGACAGTTAGGCATTTGGAGACGACGCGTTGCTTGGACACTCCCGTCTTTTTTTCCCAAGTGGTTGAGCCACGAGCGACGACAAGTCCCCCTGGGACGAAGCTCTGCATCATCGTCAGTGGACGGGAAAGGGTGGCCAGTCCCGTCGACGACCTCCTTCGCGCTCTCCAAGGGGGGGGAATTGAAACCCATTGTCCCTGCCCCTGCGCGGAGTGCGACTAAGAAGCAGAAGGAGTCCCATGTGATAAGATTCTTGTTGAGTGTTTGTCAACGCTGAAGAGGAACAGCCTATATGGTCATTATCATTATTATCTGAGTGTGTGGGAACATGAATGCTTTGGTACATGGGGGCGCTAGTGCGCAGGTGTGTTAGTGCGTAGGTTAGGCTATGGCGTAGACAGGCCGTATATTGCTCTAGCGTCCCCTGGTGGCTAAGGTAAACCCAGAACACTGATTTACTTAATGGTTTACCCCGCCGGTAGTGAGGGGGTAAACCCCAGCACGCTCGTTTACTTGTTGATTTACCCCGCCGCGTAATCTCAGGAGAGGGGCGTATCCCCACAGAGCTGACATGGGAATTACACAAGAACCGACCCTGCGACAGAGCAAGAGTAAGGTCGGATATGGTATAACGTGGCTTGTATGGAGGCAGGATCAAAGTAATTTGCTTTATGTAATTTACGGTCGTATAATACTGGCATATAGTAATTCACTGATATATAATTACCTTAGGACTAATGTCTATATATGTCCTGGTGTTACCCAGGAGTCATTTTAGAATCCATGATACCCACACCGAGGTGAGGTTGGGACACACGTAAAAACACAAGAGGCCTAGTATATACATGTTCGGGATCGAACCCTGGGCAGGGTGCCTGGCTGCTTAGTATGTGTGTTTCCTTTAACCTCCGTGTGGCCGAGGCAGCCAAGCACCCTACTTGGGTTCGGTCTCGACCCGAGGTGTATATACATTTGTCTGTCCATTTATATTCACGTAGCTTTGCAGAAAAAAAAGGCATATATACGAATATTAAACTCACTGATACAAATTCATCTGCACAAATGACACGCTATCATCCATCTTTATTAAGGAATATTTTGCCGTATCGCTGTTCAAACCTCGCTGTCGAAACCCCGGATACCGAATACCAGAATTTTTTGACTCGATTAGTGGAGAGAAAATCAAATATATGATATTCAGTAAAGGTTGTACTTGCATCCCCGACTTTAGAAATAAATTCTCAGTAAACTTTAGAGCAAAATTGCTTGCCCTCGAGTCAGGCACTATATATAATTCAACAGCTTACCCACACATGTCCACAAAAGATATACAATCCGCAAACACAGATAAATTCCACAACCAATATAATCCCTCTCGATTCTTCATTTTGCAATATTGGGTAATTCTTTAAGGCTAACGTTTCCAAGCACATCTACATTCCACACTTAACGTTCCCGCCTCACATGACCTCAAGTAATTCCTTTGGCATTCCTACCTAAAGTGCTCATATCGTCTCTGCCTTTTAACCTCGTGATTCCCCAACACCTGTCCTGTATCTCCTCTATCACCCTACCATATGCTCTGTGTCCTGCATAATAATCACACTATATTTAAAGACTTAATCCATGGGTCTTTCTGATGGTAGTTTCTTCACGCCACATACCTCTCTTCCATATCGTTATCTATACAACGCAAGACATCCGACTGTACTGCTCTTATTCGTTAATAATTCTGACCCAGAACAACTAAGGTTTCACAGTCATACATCGGAGTAGGGACAGGCATTATTCCATCGTGGGAATCCATGAATACACTGCGTTTAAATTCTCTTCCTCTTTCCCAGCGCTCTCGCTATACCTAATAATGTCTTCGTCCCTCGTATGATCTAACTCACAACTCCAGTCAGTACTCCTGCCACACACACACACACACACACACACACACACACCGTGACAGACCCTCAAACCAAATGTCTCATCAGCAAACAAATCGTTTGCATCCAGGCTGATAGTCCACTGTGACCGGTCCACCAATTTCGAAAAGCGGGAGTCCTCCTTTTTTACCTGCATACATGCATTCGCACAGGCAATTAAGGCCAGTGCATCACGCCTTGCCAGTCTGTGATACAGTGTTCCAAAACACTTGGCTCTCAGAGCCTGACAGACACAGTGGGAATGAAATTTCCCATTCGCATTCATCAGAATTCGTATCGTCGAAGTGCTGGGCTAGGCTGTGCAGAATTACAATCTGTGGAGCTTCCGGGGAGACTTGCCATCTTTCGTATTTCCTTCCATACTTTTCCTCCTCCAGGGAAGGAAGCATAGTCATTTTGTCACTTCGTCTTGAAGCAGAAGTCATTGCCATCCTTATCCTAACGTAGATTCCATTCCCATCTTCTGAAGGAAGAATTTATTCATCTCTGAATCACACAAGATGTTGGTTGGGACTGCTTACAAGTCCTTGGCTCGACTTTTTCCATGTTTTGGAATATGCCTCTGACTTCAAAAAAAAAAATTGTAGTTATATTTTGCGTAAGTCTGGAAGTCAGACACACACACACACACACACACACACACACAAGAGATGATCCCCTCACGAGAATTGATATTCCCATCCGTCCTGTACAAACAGACCGCAACACACAGGAAATCACACACGAGACGGGTCTAGCAGGAGAACCCAGAGCCTTTGTCCTGGTCATAGGTCTTGCCAGCCACAACCAAAAGCAACCCCAGCTGGGCCTTTGATATTGTCAGCTGTTCCTAGAGGCCTTGTGTGAAGCCTTAAGTGAACTGTAAACATTAATATTACACACTTGGCCACATTGCATGTGAGGGTCTATTAATTATGTGAAGCTCTGCGTTTCGTGGACCAACCAAAGTTCTTGATATATATATATATATATATATATATATATATATATATATATATAGGACGCTGAGGACAAAACCTATAAGGTACATCATTAAGTATATGGGAAACCTCGTAAATTTACCATGCAAAAAGAAAACCATCTTCCAGTGATTAAAAAAATGCTTGTCTTTCTTTGGAATTTTTCAGGTTTCGGGTTCATATGTCACAGGCTCATTGCATCTTTTTATCATTTTTTATCATTAAGTCAGGAGAATACTATCATTCCGAGACCCGGTTTTAAAAATTCATTTTTCGTACGTCCTGCAGATATTAGTTAGTGAGTTGGATTAAATAAATCTGATTAAGTCAGTGTGACCTGGGGGTTGACCCAGTTTTAATCAACGCGACCTGAGGTGACCTTGTTAGTTCAGCGTGGCCTTTGGTGACCTAGGGACGTGACTGTGACCTAAAGAGACTTCGTTACGTCAGCGTGACCTTCGGTGACCTGGCCACAGCAGCGTCGCCTGAGGTGACCTGGTTATGTCAGCGTGTCCTTCAGGCGTGACCTGGGTGTGTCAGCATGACCTGAAGTGACCTGGTGATTTTATATCCGCAGCTGAAACTTCACGTGGCCGAGGTAAGCCGGGTCATCGAGACAGTGGGTCTCTCACTGTCTCTCGCCTCCATCCTGGTCTCTCTAGCCATCTTCTCCTACTTCAGGTGAGTACTCTTGGGTTACGTCTCTCTAAATCGCTATCTCTCTTCTTTCTCTCAGTCTCTCCATCTTTGTCTGTCTCTCTTTTATTAGGTGTATCTCTCTGTCTCCCCTTTCTAAGGCGTTTGTGCGTCTCTCTCTTACCTCTCCCCGTCTCTCTCGCGTCTCTCTTCATCTGGCTACCTCCAACCTCACATTTCAGTCTCTCCCGCTTTCTTCTACTTCAGACGTTCATATCTCTCTGTCTCTGTCTCTCGCTTCTGTCTCGACACCTGTTGTTTCAGCTGAATGTTCTTTTGTCAATGCTGTCATATAATCCTTTCTGAAGTGGCGTGAGTGGTAGTGTCATGGTATTACACTGCGGTAATTAGATGTGCGTGTGTGTGTGTGTGTGTGTGGCAGCTATGTATTTCTATAAGAGTCTGTCAGTTAGTTGTGTATTTCTATCGAAGTCTGCTACTTTGCTTACATGTATTTCTATATAATTCTGTCAGTCACCTATGTATTTCTACAGGAGCCTCTCTGCTTAGTTATGTATATGTATAGGAGTCTGCCTCTGAGTTGCATATTTCATTTAGGAGTCCGTCTATCAAGTTGTGTATGTCTATAGAAATTAGTCTGTCAGGTGTAGGTGTCTGTTCATCTAGTTTGTCTGTCTATATAGCTGTCATCTGTCCAGGTGTCTGGTTGCTTATATACCTGTTTGTTTAGGCGTGTGTCTTTCTGGTTATCTACACAACTTGGTGTCTGTCTTTCTGTGTTTCCGTCTGTTCACGTTTTCTGTCTAACAGCTCAACCGTCCGAGAGTTTCTGTAATCTCTGTTTGTTGGTCCTTGGGAGTCGTATTCCTTTCCGTCTTTCCCGTCTATTATCCTTGTCTTCTATTGTATCTTCTTTGCTGTACACTTAAAAGAGACTGTGCTGGCATTAGAATTACTGCTTTGCATATCTAATTTATGTTTACTTCATCTCATATTTCATGTTCATCGTGTGTTCAGTCTAGCCCATATTTCACGTTCATCGCATGTTCAGTCTAGCCTATATTTCATGTTCACCTTAATTTCTTTTCCGTCTTCCTCAGCCCACATATGTTTCACGTATATGATGCCGTCGTCTGCTTTCAATTACTCTTCGTTCTCTCATTGCTCAGCCTCATCCATGAACGCATCGCCCCCTTTTCTCTTAAAACACAGTCTGCCTAATTTTCATGGTTGGCAAAAACTGCTGCCTGCCCCTGCCTTTGGCTCACACAGATTATTATAAGCTTTTAGATGTCGATCATATACCAGGCTAGGCAGTGGTGGTGGCGGCGACGCCGCTCCCGAGAGAGAGAGAGAGAGAGAGAGAGAGAGAGAGAGAGAGAGAAACACACACACGCACACACATTCTGCTGGAGAGAATGAAGCACCAATCCCTCGCAAAGTGAATCGCTGCAGAGCTACTAATCCAGCTAGTAGAGAATGTTTTCCCGCATCCAGAATGAACTAATGCCATTCATGCGCTAATCTGTACACCAAAAAGCGGATCATACAATTTTTTTTAAATGCATTCCGGTGAAACAGCGAGTAATAATGCTCATTAACGCAAAGAAATCCCCGCTGAAGAAAGAAAAAAATCTAATCGCAGTAAACCATTCGAATTAATCTCTTACTGTTGCTGAGAGAAAAAAATTATAATCCGAATTACTAACCGCGAATGAAGGGCATTGTGGCGCTGACGTCGACGGCGAGAGGCGGAACCAGTCGGCAAATGGCGCGTGTTGTCATACCGTTAGTCTCAAATGGACCAGCTGACGTTTTTGAGGACATGATTCCTAACTCCTGTGGGAACGCTTTTTGGACTACATACTACAGATGTGTTAAGCCACTTCTTAATCGCAATTAAACATTCATATATATATATATATATATAT
>JAYMFT010399239.1:9615-34316 GCA_038088735.1 Panulirus argus
TTTTATATATATATATATATATATATATATATTTTTTTTTTTTTTTTAGGGTCTTTGTAGACCCATCGCAGTGCTCGAGGACAAAGAGAAACGTGAGTTTGTGCAGCCGTGTTGGTCTTGTTTTTTTTAACTAAGTTATTTTATTCTGTGATTTAAATCGATTCAAGTCTCGGCACTCTTTTAAGAAAATTGATAGTGTGTGATGTTAATGCTGACTGTAAAGAGACTAGAGACGTCAGCAGTTGATGATAAATCAAGAGAAACTTGACAATGTGGTTTGTTTCGAAAAATAAAGAAATGAAAAAGAAAATTCTTTATATCTTCTTGATGAGCCCAGTCAGTGTTTTGTGGATTTAGGGTTTGCCTTTTCCCTTGTGATGGGCGTGTCTGTGAATCAGTTTTGATCTTTCTGAGATCACTTGAAGGTCCAGGCCCTCAGTCTCCAAAGGGGGCTTTACCGCTTGTGCTGAGAAAAAGTTGTAGTTCTTTCTAGTTTACATGATTCCATCTCGTAAGGCAAAGTCCTCAAGTATGCAACTAGTTTAGTCATGCGTGTCTGTAAGATTCCATTCCTCAGACAGAAGAAGTTCAACTCATGAATGGCTATTTGTATAAATGGAATGCGGGTGTTTCTTAACTAAGCCAAAGTAGCGTAGTATATACTGTGAGGACATGAAGACTTTGATATTTATATGTAACCTGTAATTAGGAGTGGCGGAATAAACAGTTGATGCGGTGGGCAAGACCTCTTCATCTGCTCTTACCCACACTGACCTACTGGGACTGTCGTGATATAGGGCACGTCTTAGTATTCCAGTTGGAGAAGTCAGACTTTCTCAGGCATGAATTATACTGGATTCATGAGCGGTGCAATCTTGACAAGCTGTGTGCAGTAGTGTCACTCGTCCAGCAGCTGCCTGCATTCGTAGCCTCCTCTCAAAGATGTTCTTCCCTTCTCCGTCGTTCAAGAAAATATTCAAAGCTGAACCAATTCCCAGCTCCAAGCGTCGGACCTCATGGAAGAGTCACAGATGATTATAAAAGTGGAAAAAAGAAAGAGTATGTGTAATTTTGCAGCTAGTGAGTCGTATCCATAAGGATTGATGGCGTGGAGATATTCGGAGTTCACGGTGTGGTATTCGCTTGTATAATATCATCCCCTGTAATTTCAAGAAGGCACTTAGAAACACGCCACTGCACACACTGCACAGGGTCTGGACTTCATGGAATTCAGCCTCAATAAAGAACTGCAAGCAGCCACTTTTTTTCATTCCTTCCAGATCACTTAGAGGTACAGTCTAACTTCCTGGCTTTGATGATATTATGACAGCTGGACATACCATTTTGAATGGGGGAGGAAGCAGAGAAATTCCACAGTGTTGGGGAAAGTAGAACTGACTTTATGCATCATACAGAGATGCTTTAGATAATGCAAAGGAATGGAATACCTGGTGAAGGTCTACCTTGAATATCATGGTTGATGGAACCAGATGATCTCTTAATTCTCTTTACGATGTAGATGTCTCCGGCCTTTCACTTACAGCTCGATGGCTCTGATAGAGTTCTAGGGCACTTAGGGGGAGAGAGTCAAACGTTTCGCGAAAACGTTTGAAAAATGCCTTGTCCCGTGCAACGATGCAGTAAAGCTCCCTGCCCCCCCAACGGGATTGACCTTACACTTCCGCTGCACCCACGCTCTCTGGGCGCTGTTCTAGATAGCACAGTTGGGTACTATTCAATTTGATTTCAATTTCGAAAGTTTTACTCTCAAGAGAAAAGGAGACCGATTCACAATACGGTCAGTTGCCTGCAGTACAATAGTACCAATTCCGGCTGGCTTGGCCCGTGTACGCGTATCTGTCTCCCGTGTTTGTTGCTTTTGTGGTCGCCGCTGTGGGGTACTCGCGTGGCTGACGATGCAGTTATTGTGTTTGCTGCTGTGGGTGCTCTTGGGTGCCGACATTGCTGTGCTTGTGGCTGCAGTTGAGACTCACGTTGCTGTGGTTGTGGGCGTTGCGAGGAGTACCGCTGTGGTTGGCTTGTGGCCGCCGTGCTGGTTACTACTGCTCTGGCTTCTGCTGTCGTGTCTGTCTGTACTCTTGAGTGGTTTGCTCTTGCTTTAGCATCTACTTCTTCCCCTGTGGCCGTAGTTCGCGCTGTTGCGGGGAATACACTTTGTGTTGCTGATCCTGTGATTACGATTGTCTAACCCGTGGTGTTTACGTTTGTTGTTACTGCCGTCCCGACCGTTAATGTTTTACCATTGACCACTGTTCCGGATGCTGCCTGTCGACTGACGCTAGAGTGCGGCTTTTGAGGTGCAAGTCCCGTAGCGTGAGGGAGGCATAGTTTGTGGCTCGTCCGCTGTGAGTGTGGGAAGGCTCAGATGTTGAGAGAGAGAGAGAGAGAGAGAGAGAGAGAGAGAGAGTAGGGGAGCGGAGGAGAGGCGATGCGGCCTGAAGGAGGGTGTCGGGAAGGTTGCTGAGTACTACCGGGTGAGGATGGAGCCCACCGTGTTGAGAAGATATGTCTTTATGCGTGTTGATGCATTGCGCTGCAAGCATCTTCAGTGGAAGGACTCCGCAGAGCGAAGGTCCAAGGACGGTTGCAGTGTGCAGCCGCTGAAGGTGCGCAGGGCGACGTGACAGTCAGTGTTGGAGGGCGCAGTAGCCGCGGTCAGGTGGAGGGGTGCTGGATCTGCGGGCAGGGGAGGGGAGGGGAGGGGATGGATGGGGTTTGAAAGGGTGAATGTGGGAGGGGGGAGGGATGAGGAACGTGAGGGTGGAGTGGGGGGAGGGGGAGGGGGGGAAGTTGGTTAGGGGTGGGTGGTTTGGGTGACCTCCAGCCCGTCTTATGTTAGGGGAGGTGAGAGGTAAAAAGCGATCGTATGGCGTTTCTCGGTATAAAGGATACGGGGGCTGCGGTGCTGCAGGAATGCTGTCTCCTGCGGTGCCCTTCCTGCGGCTCCTGCTCCTCCTGCTGTAGCAGGGGGTCCTCTCCTGGCGGGGGAGGCCACGGCACGCCTCACTCTCCCCTTCTGCTGTAGTAAAAGCTCCCGCTATTTTATGCAAAGTGAGATCAGCCCCTAAAAATACCGACGTCGTCTGAGGCAGATCTAGCAACATCTATGATGCACCAGGTGAGCTGCGAGATGCTGGAGGCAGAGCGGGCCATACCTGCGGTAAGGCAGAATGAGCCCTGTAGGGTGCGGGGGTAAAGCCGGCTATAGTCTGGATTATCGCTAGGGGCTTGCGCCACGGCTGCGGGATCTTGGCGGGTAGGATTGGTTAACAGGTATCAGGTGATGGGTTCCTTAACAGCCTTTTATTTAAATTCTTTGTCGTAGATATTAATTGAAAGTGGACGTTGCCTCGATGATCTCTTGACGGGAAGGCGATGCGTTGCGGCCATGGTCGTCGTCTTTCCAGCACCGCGTCGGTGTGTTCGTTTTCCTTCGTTATTCTTCATCACTTCCTCCATTGCATACATTGGCCACGTTTTAAAGTACGAGACACCACATCACACCGTGTCACACTCTCGTGTTGCCGGGGATATAGTGTGGCGGGGCTTCCTTCCTGCTCGTGGTAAATGGCCTGCTTAGGGCAAGAGACGAGAGGGATGTCCCCCCCCCCTCCTCTCCTTGCTAATTTATGAAGTCGAGCACTTAAGCGCCGGCGGTCAAATGACCCACGACGAAGGCAGTGTTGTGACGCATTTCTCCCCTCAAGCTGCTTGCATTGCACTGCCTAGCCAGTGCTTCCTCTCCCTGATCCTTGGCCCCAGAAAGCGAAGGAGGCGAGCAAGGGACTTGGGTGTCTCCAGCCTCAGAAGCTCCGTTTAAAACGCAGGGATCCGAAATTTATCCTCTCTGTCCTGCCTCGGCTCCTTTGGGGTGGGGTTGGGGGGTGGGCTTGAGGGAATATCATTGTCGGAGAAGTGGTCACCGCAGTGTCTGCCTCCAAAGTTTTTCGATTTCAGGAATTACCCCGTATGTTTTTGTAAGGACCCGGTCGGCAAGATACACAACTGCTGTTGTATTATTTTTTTTTTTTCATTAAATAACGAAAGTTATGCGCGCGAGCGCGCGCCCCACTCACACACGTAAGTACACTGACGATCTTTTTTTTAAAGGTAGACAAAATATATGATTTTATATAAATGAATTTTAATTTTTTGATGTCTTTTAAAGGCAGCCAAATTATATAAAATTCTGTGTACATAGTTTCAGGTTTTTAGGTTTCCTTTTCATGCCACAAAAAAGGGCTGGGTAACATCACAAATTTCAACACAAAATCGGACCGAATCGCGTACCTTACGATGGTTTGGGAGGCCCTCAACCCACCCAACTGTTCGGCCTCCAACCTTACCTCACACTCAACTCACGATCGCTTTGGAGGTCTCCTTGTCCCTACAACTCTGTCCCTGGGACCCTACCTTACCTTACGATGGTTCCAGAGGTCCTGAACTCCCGGAGTTTAATCTGTAACGTTAACTACCCTTACCTTTTTCACATATGCTTCCCCCCCCCCCCCCCACACACACACAAACATACACAGACATGCACAGCTCCGTTTCGGACCAGGCTACCGTGCAGCCCCGTCTGTTGATCACTCAGTCTCGTAGATGATGAGGACGGCGGTGTGGAAGCGCTGACCTCCCAAGCTCATGCGGCCTCTTGAAATCTGATGCCAATTACGGTCTCTGTGGTCGCTCATGAACCTGATCTGGATCTTGGCGTCGCCCGCGGTCGGTGGAACCCGAGACTATTCACATTACTTGCGGTTCATGAAAATTCTTCTCGCTGATCACTTTTTTGAGGGATAATCATACGCGGCCCGCGATACCCAATCCGAGTGCAGCCGGACCGGTGGTTTCGAGCCAACCGAAGATGTGGACGCATTGTTGTTGTTGTTCGCGAATGGCGGTCCAACATGTGACCTAACGAGTGACCCCCAATATCTTGGGTCGACCAGCGACCAACAGCTCAACAGATTGGATTCAACCCAAGTTATGGGGGTAGAAGACCTCCGAAACCATCGTAAGGTGTATGCAAAGAAAGTTCAGGTCCCAGACCCAACTGTTGGAGTGGAAGACCTCCGAATCTACGGAGCAGAGGGAGAATGATTCTGTTACTTTCGGCGTTCGTGCGTGCGTCCGTATCTTGTTAGGTTTTGGGTCCTAGTTCAGTTTTCGGCTGGTACTTCACGTGTGGTCATGTGGAGATGCATATTGATGTGCGCCTCAGCATCCAACCAAAAAGTAAGTCGCCCTGACCTATACTTCGCGCCCTCAGAGGGGAACTTTATAGTCTCAGATTCCCCGTTTTCTTTTGGACTCTTATTTTTCGTGGACTCCAAACTTTGTGAAGTTACTGCGAGAACCCATGTCAGGCGGATGATGGTGTGAGTTGGATGAATGGGATGAGGTAGCTGCCTTGGTGAGGCAAACCCAGCACAGCGGGGGTAGCAGGCACCAGGTGCTGCATGCGGCCAGCCGCACCTGTCGACTCCCGCATCTTCGCCTCACCCAGAGCTCCGTCTTCATCTCTCTTTATTGCCCACTTTGCACGCCCTCCCTCTCACGCCTTTGCGTTCTTCCCTCCGCCTGGTATACATACATCTCCCCTCCCCGCCCAGGAAAGACTGAGGATTACTTGAGCCCTCATTGACTCGTCTGTTTTCGTCCGCTGTTGTTGGTTAGTCCTCTCCTGCTGTCTTGTTCCTTTCCCCAACCCTGCCATTTTGACAAAATCTGGCCGTAGCTACACACACACACACACACACACACACACACACACACACACACACGTGTAATGGATCTTAGCTTCTTCCCATTGTTTGTGTGTGGAGACCGACCACACGAGGATTGACCGTTAACGGCGCCTCCTTCTTTCCTCGACTAGCGAAGTTTTTGGAATGCTCCTTGTTTCGTTTCTCCCCTCCCTTGTTTTCTTTTCATCCGAGCTGGCCGTGATTGGGTTGCATATTTTTGCCCGTGTTAAGTCAGTCCTTATAAAAAGATGAACGTAATGATGTGGTTTGGCCTCAGGAGTCGTGGCCTCGTTAGGGCCCCCCCCCCTTTTTTTTTTGTAATTTCTGAGTCACGATGCTGTCTCTGCTGCTGATGACGTGACCTCGATTTGTACGGCGTAACTTATTCATGATATCGTCTCGTCCTCACTTGTCGTATACCAAGTGCATTACGTGCCCGTAGTACTTCCAAATGTCGTGGCCCTCCTCCCAGATGTGGACTTGCAACGCAGTCAAATATTCCTGAGAATACAAGAAAATACAATGGAGAAGCTGTCTGAGGGATTTATTCTTTTCAGTTACATCTACTGCACTGGAGTTGATTAATGTCGGGGAATTGAAACTAGAAACGTGTCACGTAATTCTTGTCATTTCGACATTGTTGCAGGCTCTTGCCGAGACAAAGATTACAGTGTGGATATATTAGGCCGGTTTTTGTACTTCAGCTTCAGCCTAAATCATAGTGTTTCACGGATTGACTTCATCTGTCATGGCCATGTTGCAGTCAGGTGCACCATCTTTTACTGTTACGAGGAAGCACATTAGCGTCTGATGATTTACAAGCCTCCCCGTCTTCCTGAGCGGTGAGCACCACGAGCTCCAGGAAAATGAGAGTTCTATGGCATTTGAGAACTGCATCGGAAACGTAGCATTGTCTTCAGACCTTCTACAATATGGTGGTCTTTAGGAAGGTCTCTCTGGTGGTGTTGCTGGTCTCCTTTAACCCACGAAAAGTTACATTTCTCTCATCAGAGTCCCGGACCCCCTGTTGATAGCTCCCGTCCCTTCTTACCACCACATATCTAATTTTGTTAAAGTAAAGTTTCGTGTATATTTTCTTACTTCTTCACTGGATGTCTCGACTTGTATTCAACCAAGTCCTCCGCTCTACCATGTCCCAGCTCATTGGGTTCGTTACGAGATCATCTTGTTCATC
Organism: Panulirus argus; assembly: GCA_038088735.1. Taxonomy (NCBI): domain Eukaryota; kingdom Metazoa; phylum Arthropoda; class Malacostraca; order Decapoda; family Palinuridae; genus Panulirus; species Panulirus argus. The sequence goes on from JAYMFT010399239.1 coordinate 16,582, forward strand.
GCCAGTTTTGACGCGTTGCGTTCGGTGTGTGTGTGTGTGTGTGTGTGTGTATGTGTGTATCGAATATACTATTGGTCTGCCTTTGTCAGACGAAGTTTTCGTTCGCCGTGCTCGGATCAGACTCTTGAAATCCGTCGTCCAACTCGTCATGACGCTTCGATCTTTCATGAGCGTTTTCCCCTCTTGGTCGGACGTGGTATTAGCGACCCGTGATTCAGAGGAGCAAGGCGTGTTTCTCCGTGTTCAGAGACCGTTGTTGACGGTCGTTGAGTGCAATCAGGACTTGTTCATTACATGTTTCATCATCTCCCCTTGTCCAGAGGAAGACCGTACTCTTACACATTTGTTGGAAGTCTTAAAAACACGTCCTGATGGTTCCTGTTTAGGGCAAGCCCCGGGTCGTCATTGAATGCCATTTTTGTTGTTCTTTTTTATTTGGAACAAATACTCTAGCGCTCTCATGTTCAAAGCATTCCTCGCTTCCCATTGTCAAAGCTATTCCCGACTTCCTTTGTTCAGAGCCAGCGTGTCGGACTCTGATTTCGTCTCTTGTTCAATGCAGGGTCGGAGATTTCTGCTTCTGTTGATTGCCTTTTGCATGTTTCGGCCTTGACGCGGCTGTTGTGCTTGTCGGCTTCGAGTCCCGAGTGACAGCGGTGCCTGCAGGTGGGGAGCCAGGGATGCGCAACACAGTGTGAAACGCATTTGCAAGAGCTGTCGTGCAGTATTTAGCAGACGGAGAACCAGCCGCGGAAGCGGGTCCCGACTGTGGTTAAGGAGGCTTGACGGCCTCCGTTTAACGGAGTGGACGTGGTTGTTGGCGGTGTTGACGTGGCTTTGGGTGGCTTGGTATGGTTGCGACGTGCGTCGATGTGGATATGGTCGCGGACGACCAGTATTTGTGGACGGAGACGACGTCGTTTCGAACGATGCCGTCGACCTGGCTCTAGGAGGGTAGAATGGGAAGTGGGCGGCGTATGGGAGGGTTATGGGCGTCGTTTACGTGTTTTCGAGTAGCGTCGACGTGGTTGTGGGCGGCGTCGACATGATTCCGTGCGGTGGGAAGACAGAGGAGAGGCGGCGGTGGTCGTCCGGCACTAAATGGGAGGGAGGGTCGGGCAACTCCTGGAAGAAAAAAGTCAATTTAATCAGAATTAACGAGGGCCGAAGAGGCGGCCTGTCGCTCAAACTTGGACTGACGAGACCGAAAAGTTTTATAACTGAAATTTATGGCGCTAATCACGGGCAGGATTTATTGAAAAAGGCGGCTTTCTTTATGCCAGGGTCGGGGCGGATGGGCGGCCTGTGATCTATTTGGTTAGCTGGGGGATCGGCGCTGCCACCCTGCCATTGTGGCGGTGCCGTCCGGCCCTTGCTGGCTTCGCTCGCACTCGGCCAGGTGAGAGTTATCATGTCGTGATGCTCGGACCCTGATACGCTGCGCTCCGGAGCGGTTGCCGGGGCCGGTAATGTGGGTCTTGCGTTGGCCACAGACGCCAGCCATTATTGTGGCAACTCGGGAGATACGCCACCGCGTCGAGGGGCACACACGGCGGCGGCGCAAGTGGTGGTAGGTGATGGCCATATGGCATCGTGGTACATTACGGCGTGGCAGCGCACGGCATTGACGCTAGTAGGTAGGTAGCCCTTTGTGAGCCCCGGTGCCAGAGACAAATTGCGATTTATTGCTGCCTTCCTTAGTCGACGCCAGCTGGCCTGCTTTTCCTGGCTGTTGCAAACGGAGCGCCATGGGAGCATGATGTACCGGGAGCTTTATATCATTTTTTCTTTTTCTTCTGGTGTGGTAATGAAAGTTGATGGTGGAAGAGGAGGGTGTGGATGGGAAGGGGGAAGATAAAAGAAAAAAGGAATAGTGGAGGGCGAAGGGCGGACGAAACGAATGGGAAAGTGCTGCGACAGCGTTATTTTTTTCCCCCCCCCTCTCCCCAGGGGGTATGGGAGGTTATGGAAATGAGGGCTGATAAAAACGATAATTTTCCCTCCGTGACTTTCCATGTTATACATCTTTGACAGATCGTCGCTCGTTTTCTTACATGGGGGTGGTTTTTGTTGGCTTTGGATGTCGGGGTTTTCAGGGCTGAGTCATAGGACTTCCCCTCCATATTATCCTACCGCAGGACTTTCCCTCACCAGTGTCTTCCTTACATCCAACAATGAGGGCTTGCAAGGAGAGTAAGGCGCTTGCATCATGTGCATGCTTGCACGTGCGAGATTCTAAATGCGTCTGTGATAACACCCTGAGGATTATGTCTTGTTGTAATGATGTATTAACGGGATTAGATGTGAGGAACTTTGGTTGGGTAACGGAACTCTCTCAGCACGTTAATTCCTACAGTCTCATTGCTGCTAAGGCTTGGGGAATATTCATATGATGAATTATGTACATTATGCTATGCTTTTCCTTTCTGGACTGGGTGACAGGGGAGGTAGTCGACTGTAGGGTATTATCCGTCCTTGCCATTTTACAGCCATCGGGGTTGGGGGCAGAGGTCTTCCGACTTAGTTCACAAAAGATGCCTGTAGCCTTGGATGTGAGAGGCTTACCTGTATCCTCCAGTTGCATAGTATGTTCTCTGTAGGAAGATTAGCTCTTTTCAAATGAACTGGCATTGTGGCTCGTTGTGAAAGCTAAGAGTGAGGGCCATATAAAGGAAAAGAAAAGAAAAAAAAAACAGTTCGCTCAGAACTAACAGTGACTTCCTTTGACACGATTTTATTAACACTTGCATTGTGAAGGCTGCCTTTATGGTTCCCAGCCTGATTCTGCTTTTTAATAAGGCCATACTACTCCGCACCAGGAGGACAGACTCCAATAGCTTCGTTTAGGTAATCAGGTTTTACAGATGGTCAGGCGTATGGATGTCATTGTTGAAATTGAGGTTTGAAACGTAACTGAGGCATATTTGTTAATGATATGTGCCTATGTGTAAATAGTATGTTTTGCTATCAAGACACGAAAGCACGGACACTTCACCCTTCCAAGTTGCTGACGCATTTTCCTGAGAGGAACGCATAATCTAACAGCCTTTTGGCTGTGTTGTCCTCATCTGTTTGGTATCTGACACCTTGCCTTTATTGCTTTGCCTTTATTTGTAAATTTGGCACATGACATGTGGCTTTCAGTAAATTTGGCTTCATTGTTTGAGCCATGTTTGTAAAGTAGATTACTGACTCCTTTACGTAAATGCAGGAGCTGTTTTTCCGCAAGGTTCATTGTACACTCATTACATCCATTACTCTTGTACAAATGTATATCGATATTAATTTGGTTAACATTGATGTAATGTGCAGATGAACTTTTATGTATCTCTTCTATACACACAAACGATGATTTGATAAAAAAGGGGTAATGATTAATCGGAAAACAAGTAATTAATCCTTAAAAGTCACTCAGCTTATTCGTTGATTATTCTGTCTGGTTTAAAACATTGCCAACCCTTAATTCCTCGCTCTATCAGTCCACACACTCATTCCATTCACTCGGATTCCCACTTTCACTCATTCACCTTTGAACACACGCCGCACATGTCGACCAGATTGAAAATGTCACCCATCGAAAACTTTGTATGTTCATTAAAACTAGAGAATAGTTCGAAATAGTTTTATGCTGTGATGATTTCACATTTACCACAGGCTGCTGATGCTGCTGTGGTGCAGAAGGGAGTCGTAGGTGGGTCAGTCAACCACAGTCGGCTTCCGAGTCTTTGACCTTTTTTTCTTCGAGCCTTACGCTTTCCACACACCCTACAGCTATTATCTCGTCCTGCTTCCTCGTCCAAAGCGGCCCTTCATTTTTTTTTTTTTTTTCATCCCTCCATGGCTTACGAAGAACCATCCTCCGTCGTCATATCCTGCCATACCGTCCGGCCAAAGGATGTTGGTGGCAAGGAACAATAGGGAGGAGGGAAAAAAAGGGGGAGAAGAACCGTCACTTTACGACCTCTGTTCTCCCTGCTGTTCCATTCTCACTGTGACCTGTTTACCTTCACCCACTCTCTCCACTACTACAGTCCTCCCTCACCCACCTCCCGCGCCGTACCACTGCTCTGGACACCTTTACCAATACCGCTGCTCATGTATATGAAAATTCGGTAAACGGACAGTGAACTATAACCTATGGGTTAAAAGTAGAATATGACCAAAGTTCTCCTCCCCTCACTCTCTTTCTCTTCCTTCAAAAGACCTACATCTTGTGGTCTCCTACCCTTCTTCCTTCTCTCACCTGTATCCATCCCTGACCTCCTATCTGCCCGGCTAGCGGAACACAGGTTCATCAGTTATGCTCCGGTGTGAGAACCTCCCCACCAAGGTGTGTGTAGCACGTACGTACACCCCCGCCCCTCGGGCTGGCCTCGTCTTTTCTCTGGGATTGCATTTTCCCCCAGACTAGTTTCTCAATCATTAAGAGCAGGAAGCCCCCGCAGTGCGTTAGCCATACTTTAGGAGGACAGATTACGAAGTGTGCTTTTTTTTATTTTTGTCTTAGTTTATCCTGAAGGCGACTATTCATCTGGTGCTTTTCCCTGGAGTTGACTTCAGGGCTTTATCAGTACTCCACAACACCCTGTGGCTCCAACGTGTTCTGTTGCTCCTCTCGTCATCCAGACTGTCCGTGGCTGCGGATCTGCAGACCTGCTCAGCTTCCACAGCCTGGATAGTCGGATACACTGCAAGAAGCTTAACCACTTTTCTTCAAGCCTGGATTACTGTCCGAGTTGGTGGCTGAAGTATTAGTGGCTGCTGTTCCTTATGCTACCTACTGGTTTGACCATGATAACTTCTGTTTACCATTAGTTAACAGCTTCGTAAGTTCTTCCGCTCCGGATATCGAGAAATTCCTCAGTGTTTGGTAGACGTGACACTTCTTTCCGCTGGAAGTATTACGCAAATTTTTTCCTACCCCCCAGTGAGTGTACAAATGTGAACTGTTCTTTCCAATATATTTGAATCTCACATAGAATTAAGAATTCGTTGATAATTTTGATAGACAGTAACGAAAGGCTGAATATGTAAACGAGGGAAATAAGAAGAGACTGCTGCCAAACACAGGGAACCAAAATTTATTGCATTACAGGGAATTTGTTGATACGAGAGAGTGATACCGTGAGGGTCAGGAGGTGTTGGGGACGGTGAGGAGGAGTTGTTGGGGATGTGGGAGTTTGGTGAGGGAGGGAGGTGATAGAGATGTGTTGGAGTTGGGAGGAGAAGGGGAGATGCGAGGCTGCGACAGTAAGCGGAGCTGCAGATGTTCCCCGGTGCACACTTCGAGGCGAATTATACTTTAATGAAATTCGTGACTTCGGAAAATGCGCTAGTCATTACCCTTCTTTGATTGAATTGAAGAAGGAAACGATCGAACTGAAAGCGGAGGGAAGGAAGTTCCCCATTTTTCCAGAAGAAAGGCAGATAGAAATAGTTATAGAACCCTTTTTTTATTGAGTATTTTTTTTTTTCTTCAGGAACGTGCGAATCGTGTCGCAGTACAATGCGGTTGGGTGTGTGTGGATAAGAGGCTCTGTTACGCCCTTCTCACGTCCGTGGTTGTCACGTCCCACACACACACACACACAAGCATACGCTAATGAGACAAAATCGCAGAAAAACTTTTCTTTTTTTTAATACATAAAATTCCGAACAAAGCACGAACAGAAACCAATTATATCCGGCCCGAGGGCTCAATTAGAGGAGTTTACTTTAACCAATCCCTGCTCTGGGAGCCGATGACGTCAGCGTGAATCGAAGTGTGGCACTTGAAGGTGTCTTGAGAAAGGATGTTGCTGGCAGCCAGCGAAGCCAGGTAACACTTGCTGCCACTCAGGTCAGGCTAATCACTGTAAGTCACTTGTGTCAATCAGGTCAGGGTATATGCAACCAGTCACCTCCGTCGATCAGGTCAGTCTAGTTACATATTAGTCTCTTCTACAGTTGAGGTCAGGCTAGTTCTTGCCAGTCACTTTTGCTGTTGCCATTTATAGTACTAACGGACAGGTTAGTACAGCTGGTGTCATCCAGCTGGTGTCATCCAGCTGGTGTCACTGGCGGTGTCAGACAGTAGTCAAGACTGGACAAGCCACCAGCAGTTAGTCCGTGACATACGTACGCCAGTCATACTCGTCCAGCTATCTCTTCGGTTAGGCAAGGCACCTGTAGGGCTGCAGAATGAAGAAATGTTGAAAGCCACCAGTCAGGCCGGGTCACCCGCCAGTCACGGCAGACCAGCCATCGCTTAATTAGTGGAAAGTGGTGTTTGTCCGGGAACCAGACTGGCTTTCTGTAGTCGTGGTGGAGACCTCTGATGTTTACGTCACAAGTGCCCCAAGACCAGCCTGTTGGTCATACATTGTATGTATATATATGTATGCATGTATATAGCTAAGAACTTATGTGAATAAGGTGTGCTTTTTTATATACTTATGTTTATATCCCACATTTACAATGAGAAGGGAACGTAGATTATCATTAGAACTTTCAACGTGTGTGAAAACTTTGCCTGTTTTCTTGTTACGTCTTTTCAGTACGTATCTGTCTGCTTGTGTAAGGTGCCCGCACTGGATCGATCCCCTGGCCGTGCCCTGGTCGTGAGAGGGTTAGCATGACATCTTTACCGCCCGCAGCCTCTCGCCCTCGTTGCCATATCCCTTAAGGCCGATACAAAAAGGCGCCTGCATCTTGTCTCGCTGAGCTTTCTCGTCCTTGGTGTCGCTCTAGTGCTTATATGGTCAGAAAGCTTATTCATACAGGATTATATCCCGAGGATTTTCATAATGGCTCGGCGAGCCTGAAACCCTTGAGGATGGCGTATTCCACGTACGATGCAGTTTGGTATTTTGCCGCAAGATTCGATGGTTGAATGTTGGTCGTTCGGAATCTCGCGTGGAAGAGCGTTGGAAGATTGTGTTCAGACTTGGCATCTTGAAGTCCCATGGTGCTGGGGGGAGAGGATCGTAAAGTATCGTGTCTTGTTGCTGGCGCGCCCGGGTCGCAAGTTAATGATGAGACGGTGGATGGCGGGATAGGGCGAGGATGGGTCTACCAAAACGAAGAGAGGAGAGAGAGAGAGAGAGAGAGAGAGAGAGAGAGAGAGAGAGAGAGAGAGAGGATATAGAACATGGGACATAGATTTTAGGTGGGGCCTGTTGGGAGATTGAACTTTAATTGAGGCACATGCGTGTTTCTGTCGATCTTCGTTCTGTCGTACGTTAAGGCTTTGGGCATGATTTGTGTCGCTTACCCGCCCGTCTCCATCAGCCGCAGGAGAGTACCGCCGGGCTCCAGTCACGACCTGTGGTTTATGCCGGAACGAGAGGCCGGGTCGTTGAACAAGTAAACAGCGGTGGAGGCTTCGCCGCCGTTACGTTACGATTATGAAGGTACGCGAGTCACAACAATGTTATGAGTGAGGCATTGTGTGCGTCTGGAGGGACGTGACGGAGGGGGACCAGGCAGGGGTCTGGGAGAGAGAGAGTCCCTGGTGGGTCACGACTCAGGAAGCTCTGTGACCCGGGGGCAGCGGCGGCAGCAGGGGGCAGGTAGGTAGGTAGGTAGTTAGGTGCCCCCCTAACCCCTCCCCCCTTCTCTCTCTCTCTCTCTCTCTCTCTCTCTCTCTCTCTCTCCGGTCGACCACCACACAGGCATATAAGGTCCCTTTTCGTCCACCGTAAATCACGTTCACCCTCAGTTATTTACATCATTTAAATCCCCCCCGTGACGTTAACGTCCGTGATTACAATATGAATAAAAAACGAGATGCGTATTCGTTTCGATCATTAATTCTCCCCCCCCATCTATTTTTCAACCCCCCTCCCCCCTTCCACTTCCCCCGCCTGCTTACCTCTTTTACTCCATCGTTATCTCAGTTCGGCAAGATGTCGTCGACCGCAGGAAGAAGGAGGAGGAGGAGGAGGAGGAAGAAGCTAGAGGATAAGAGATAAAAGCGACCGGGCGGGACTGGTACGTGGGGCGAGAACAACGGGAGCTGGCCTCTGTCGTCGTCAGCATGATCATTGTCATCGTCTGAGGGACCCTCGAGCGGGGTTATTCTTATTATTATTAAACGATTCGGCGGCGTCCAGGGCGCGCGGCAACAATGGCAAGCACACGTAGGGCTGGACAGGAGGGAAGAAAAAAAAAGTGGATGGGGAGTGATTCGTAGCGAGCCTGGATTGTGGGGAGGTTCAGCCTTAACAGCAAAGCCGGGCCGTGGCGGGGCCATCATCAGACAATCAGGCGACCATTATTATGCCATTATAAGCGACCTCACAGCAGGCTAGGGGGTCTCCAGTGGCCATTGTGTCCACTCGGCAAAAATGATCACGGGGCGACGGGGTCTGATTTACTGTGGGGAGCGGGAGGAGAGAGAGAGAGAGGGAGGGAGGGAGGTCCGCCTGCCTGCACGGGGTGCCGCCGCCGCCCAGCCAGTGGTGGTGGGTGATTGTGGTAGTGATGCTGGTGACATGATACTGGTACTTTCAGCGGCTGAGGTGGTAGACCGCTGACTGATTCTGGTTGCAGCGGTGGTATGTTAGAATGTGTATGTGTGTGTGTGAGAGAGAGAGAGAGAGAGAGAGAGAGAGAGAGAGAGAGGATCTCTGCTAGATAGCCTGAAATGAATTACAGTTAATACCACAGGAATAGGCAAGGCACAACAGTCACAATACGAAACACCAAAAAAAAAAATGGTCAACTTCTTCTCCAGTGTCGTGAAATAATGACGTATTTTACATAATGATATCGGAATCCGAAGAAAAGTGTTATTTGCACAAACACCATCCACACGCATACTTTAATCCGATTATCTAGAATCTGTGAAAGAAAGGTGAGTGAATGAACCTGCAGAGTTATTTCCAACGAGTGTGAAAGGGATCATTTTTTCCCGCGTCATAGAATTATTGTATACTGGAACTGTCTGCATTGTGCCATGTCAGAATTTTCCTCTCAGCTTATTAAGACAGGGTCTGAAACGCCCCTGTGGCTCTACAGAATATGCCACAGACTCTTAAAACAGACGCCGAAGCCAGTGTAAGCCGAGCGCGCCTGTCTTGCACCCCAGGCTTTGCAGAAAGCCATTTGTTATCGTAAGCCAAATACCCGGAACAAGCCGAGTGACCTCCAGTCTTTGACCTGTAGCGTTTAAAAAGAACGCCGCAGGTCACCGTAGACAAGCTCCAGAAAAAAAAAAAACGACCAAACCAAGTGAGCCCCCTTGTTTCACACACACACACACACACACACACACACACACACACCAGGCTCCGCCAACCCAGGCTGAGACCGGCCCACACGCACCATGACCTCTATATAAATCGTTCCAGGGTGGACAAATGTGATTTACGGCCACTGACTACGATGTACAGAGGAGGCGGAGGAGGGAGGACAGGGGGGGGGGGGGTGTTTGCCTGGGGATGTTAGCCTTGTTGAGGCACAAGCTTGATGTGGCTGCTGCTGCTGTGTTATGTGGTGAATTGGGGTTGATGTGGCTTCTGCTGTGGTAGGTGGTGAAGTGTGGCTGCTGTGTGGTAGGTTAGTGAAGTGGGGGTTTGCCTCTATACCTGAGGTAGTGTATTTAGGGGCTGATGTAGCTACCTCCTTGTAGGCAGCGTATTGCGCTTGATGTGCCGGCACCTGTAGTGGTGACCAAGTGGTGATGATGCGGCGGCTCCTGTAGTAGTAGTAGTGGAAGAGTTGGTGGTGTATCGAGAGAGTGCAGCCGCGAGCTACGAATGATGATGGCTCCCGGACCGAGATAAGAGATTCCTATGAGGACTGGCTAGACGACCCAAACTGATCCAGAAGATTGAGAGATGATTTGATAAGGGTATTCAGAATTATAAAAGGCTTCGATGATAGCAATCTAAGTAGCTCTTTAAGGCTCGATCAGTCTGAGTTCACTTGAAGTAATTTAAACGTTTTGCTTCGATTTAGCTTTTAAGTACTTTTACAAGAGGTTGTTAGAAATGAGATTTTATTGATGTGAAAGTTGATGATGAGCATGTTCTGTTTGATCTGAATTCTGAAGTCTTTGCTGAGCCATACATAGATATCCGGTCTTAGAGCAGGAAAGTAAGGTCGGGTGTTTGTACAAGGGGGAGGAAGAACTAGGGTGGGAGTTTGTGAGGTTACGAACGATCGATCACTTCGTATTGGCACAGCGGTCGCCGTGAGACCATCTATGTAAAAGGGGTGCAAGGGGATCGGAGGGATGATGATTCATCTTGTGAATGGCAGTGTTTGACACCCTCAGGGAGGCAGGGAAGGGAGGTCTCCAACTTAGCTGCCGGCCGGCCAGCAAACCCCCGGGCACCATCAGCACTTACTGGTTTATTTGTCTTGTCAAGAACAGCCAATTGCCTGAACCACGATTATGGCTTTGTGTTGGATGTATGCATGAAGATTCTCTCACCCACTCTCTGCGGTTGGTGTTTTGACAAAATTTCGTTGTAGGTGAGCAGGTTTTTCTCTTTATATAAATATATTTGTCTGTTATTGTGTCTGTCTCGCAGTTTCTGACCGTGTATCTGTCTGTAACGTCCTCGGTGTGTGCTCGTGTGTCTGTCTTGTGCTGTCAAGTGAGCGTGGGGTTGGAGTTGAGTGAGTGAGTGAGTGAGTCGGCGGCCGTGTCCACCAGTGGGGGCCACCCTGGCTGTGTTTGCCAGCAGTCTTCAAGGGTCTGGGAGTGGCCTTGTTCATTTTTGCTGAAGAGTTCTCTTGTAAACAGAGCGATTTTTCCCGCTGTTCACGCAACTGGATCAAGTGTTTAAGTTGGCCTCGGTCCTTGGTCGGGTTTTGTTAAGTCGTTAGTTATATACGCGGTCTCTGGGGGAGGGGGGGGTGGAGAGGTGACTTGATGCTTGCCTTGGCTGGAGGACTGGGCTGTAACAAGGGTCAGGGATGGTCCAAATAAAGTCCAGAGTACTGGCATTCAAGAAACCGTCCTTGTCCTCCCCATTGTGAACACAGTAGTGACATAATATCATCACAGTGGATGAGGGCTTACAGATTAGGGTGCTTGGAGTAGTTGTACAGTTAATATTTTTACTTTGTTGTTCTTTGAACTTTTTTTTTTTCATGTTCTTCTTTTTCTTGGCGGCTCTCTTGTCCAGTTGAAGGGTTATCGTAACGAGTCCTCGGCCGGTGTTGGTTTTTCCGAACACCCTGGGAACAACGCCTCTCCACTCGACTTCTGTTGTTGGCCTTCCCCTCATGATCCTCCTCCTCCTTTCTTGGTGATCTTCCTCCTAACCCTCTCCAGATTATTTTTGTTGACTCGAACTCCTGCTGGCCCCACTCCCGTGATCTCCATCCTGCTGCTGGCCCCCTTCACCGATCTTTGTCCTTCTGCCCAACCCTTTACACCTTCCTCCTCCTCCTCCTCCTCCTCCTCCAACTCACCCCTTTCTTGACTTCCGACTGGTTCGTTTCGTTTCGCTGAGCCACATTTAATTCCTTTCCATAATAATGATAATACCTTTCCTGGCCCTTCTCTTACTGACTTCTGTCTTTGCTGATTCTCTGGCCTTTTTGACGTCTTACTCCCTCTCCTGCTCGTACTGCCAACCTCCAGACCTCACTCCCAGTTATACCGTCTCCAGCTTCTTTCTGTCGACCTCTCGCCAACCATCTCCTGCTGAAACCTCTTGCTTTTACCCTCTTGCACCTCCTCATACCTTCCCCCTCTCTGCTTGCTCTCGTAACGCCCTACACTTGCCAACACATGCTGTTACCTAGCTCCGTCCTGTCCCCTCCCCTATGCTGATCACCTTACTTTCCTTCCTCTTTTCCTCCTACCTTTTCTTTTCTCTACTTGAGTTTATTCCTTCCGCTCCTCCTGTTCCCTCGTATTATCTTTCGTTCTTTACGCCCTCCCCTTCTCTCTCGGATGCATCGTCCTCCTTCTTCCGTGTACTTCCATATGCCATACACGCTTCCTCTAGTATCATTCTTTTACTCCCCTCCGAACCCAGCTTTCCTCAGATCTGCTTGTATAATGCTCTCCCTCCCTGCCTCACCTTTCTCCTTCTGTTTCCTGTTCGTGTGGCCCCCCTGTTCCCCTCCACATCGCCTTGCGCCCGTGCCACCTCCTCGTTTATCTAAGATTAGGCCGCGGTTACGCCCCCAACAGGTCATTTCCAATTTGAGTCCATTGTGTCTTGATCTTCCCCTCCCTGTATTTGTGTGCCTCTCTCTCATCGGGCCTGGCGATGTCCTCTGCGTCGGGTGCCAAGATGGACCCCTGTGACACTGAAACGAATCAGACCAGTGGAAACGGATGCAAAGGAATGCAAGCCGCAACAGATCACTGGGTCATTCCGAAGCAGTTTTTGTCAACAGAAGAGATCAGAAACAGAGAGCGTCATGTTTGAAGAGTAAGCACACAAACGTGACTCGGAGATAGATACCTGTAATCTTTACATCAACGGAGGCGCAAATAACGTCTGTCATGAGCTTGAAGTTAAGTAGTTGTCAAATCTCTTGCTATACGTATCTTTGGTGTTGTTTTCAGTTATCCTTACTGGTATATTTATTCTTTCGTTGACCTTGATTTAAGAAAAAACTGGTAAGCTAGATCGAAGCAAATCGTTCACCCACGATTCTGAATACATTACTACAAGTGAGGTCAATTTGATCCAGCCTTACATAGCTGCGAATACTGAGATTATCAAAGCATTAAGAAATTTTGAATACCTTTATCGGATCACCTAATAACCTTCCCATTTCCAAGTTGAATCAGTTTAGGTTGTCAAACCATTGTGGTAGCTCGCCGCTGTACTTTCTACAACCTGTATATGGTGCCCAATTCATCGACTAACCCAAAATGTAGGATGAACAGCCGAGTTGTCTGCAGACCGACAGCTGCGACCAGGATTCGAATCTATGTGGGCTCGACCTCGGTGGCGCAACACTGTTAGCATCCGAGACCACCACACCACGGAGGTACATATCAACGTAGTATATAATCTTTTATCATTAATGTAGTATATGAGAAAGAAAATTGGCCCAAGGCTGATCCCTGAGGTACTCCACTTGTTACGTTTACCTATTCGGGAACGCGTGTGGTGTGGCTTTTTTCTGCTGTGACCTTGGTATGTTGCGGGACGGTGAATCTGAGGGTGCCCGTATGCATACCTAAGAGCATGACGTGACTGGTAGATGATGTTGACCCCAAGCCTTGATTTTGGAGCTGTCTGCCTAGTGGGATTTTAGCTCCACGAAGACGTGATATTACACACTTTTCATACACAGGGGCACACTTGCCTCTCATGTCCAGCCGCCATACTTCCTATCCTTCATCCTTATTTCTTCCCCTTTCTGGCCTCGTTTCTGACCCCAACACCCTTACTCGCTCATCTCCCATCATGCCCTCGCTCCTCGCCCCTGTCTTGACCATTTCCTAACATACTGTCCCCTCCCACCTCTGAGCGTTGCCTGAGCTCCTCCTGCACCAGGTTCCTTCGTCACTTTCACGCAGCTCATCTCGCCTCTACTCCTGGCTTGTCCCTGCTCGCGTGCCAACCGTTACGGTTCATTACATTCCTTCTTACAAACATTATTCCGGCCATCTGTATAAGATTAAAATGTCTGGTAATACTTCTTACCACTGCCTTGGTAATCCCGCTCACCTTCTATAACTCAGTCCCTATCCTTCCTTGTCTCCCTTCTTTCCTTCAGCCACCCTTTCCCTGCCACCTCTCCCACCCTTCCCCTTTTGGTCTTGCCCTTCCCTGGCTTGCCATTGTATGAGGATCGTGTCATAATGCGATGGGCGGGAAGGGGGTGGAGTGGGAGGGGGGGGGGGTGGAGCGAGAGACAGCTCCGGGCTTGGGCGCACTGTCACCCTTGTATGTGTAATTTGGTATTGTCGGTGTGGCAGCTTTATTTACTGCTGGAGCCCGAGCTGACATTGATACGGGCAGGGAGGAGGCCGGGACGGCCCTAGGGCAGGGCTTGCTAAAGGGGAAGGGGGAGGCCGTAGTAGGGGGAAGTGTAGAATGCTGTAGAACGAGGAAGGGGAGGGGGAAGGTGAGGTATAGGTGGTTAAGGCAGGGGAAAGAGAGGTGGTGGGGAATGGGTTGAGTGTTGTAGGTGTGTATGGTTGTGGTGGGAAGGGGGAGTATGCTCGGGATGTGGTTGTGGTCGGAGGGTGTTATTACGAGAGGATTGTGGTACTCGGTGAAGCGATAGGGACGGAGGACAGTACGGGTGGCGAGGATTGATAATAGCTGTCGATTGGAGAGGACGAGCCAAGTGTGATTGGTCTCTGGTGGACGGAAGGAAGGAAATAAGGAAACAGGCAGAGGTTGAATGAAGAAGCAGAGGAGACTTATACCTGGAATATCAGGAACCCCAGAGTATGAGTCTGATGGCGATTGTGGCGGCACGAAGCGGTCATGGTGGCTGGCAGGAACCTGAGCTAATTTCTGGCCTTATATTTGGATGAACTTTTCCCCGAATTTTCAGCCGGAGGATTTGAGAACGGTGTAAAATGTCTTATGAAGTATTCCCTAAATTGCCATTTACGACTTGCGTGGCGCTGAGAGCGGCCGTAAACCTCGGGGACAGTGGACTTTGGCGCCAGAGATACCCCCCCCCCCCCCGGATGAGCCGGGCGCTGCAGCAGATCACAGCGGGTCGGGCTTCCAGGAGCTCATAAGACGGGGTTTCGTGGGGATGAAAGAAAAAAAAAAATGACCAGCCGGCCCAATTAAGCTGCCGGGCCAACAATATCCGAGCCTTGCGGCGAGTCAGAATTTCGGAGGGGCGCCAGGCGCAGCCGACCCGCGTGACGAGTTTATAATTGGGGGTCCCCCTCCCCCCACCCCTATGGTCAGCCGGGGTCCATACGGGGGAGGGGGGATGGGGTCGTCCTGGAGAAGCGGAGGGGGCAGTAGCGGCAGATGGGTCTCGGGGATTTGAGGGCAGAGTTTGAGAGGGTGGGGGACGGAGGGGATTGTGAAAATTGGTGAAGAGCTGTTGAGAGGGACGGTGGATGCTGTGTGGATGTTGCTGAGAGAGGCGTGTTAGGCCATGGGGGCCCAGGAGGAGGATGAGGAGGAAGAGGGGAGACACCGTTAATGCAGAGAGGGGGGGGGGGAATAAAAGGCCTCTGTGGAAGCTCCAATGAAAAGCTGGTATAAGGACCGAGAGGGGTTGGTTACTGCCGAGAAGAGCGGAGGGAGGGTCAGCGGACCTGCCGAGGGTGTCGATAGGGACATGGAAGCTGGTGAAGGGTGTCGATGAGGCCATGGGAGAACGCTGAGGGCTGTTGACTTGGGGTCGTTTGAGCTGTCGATGGGGTCATGGGAACTGCGGATGTAGGGAAGGTAAGTGTGAACAAGGAGAGGGCGTTGTCCATGAATATTAGAGGGTAAGACCTCTGGGGAGTTGTCTGTGAATAGCAGGAAGGGAGAGTTCTCGTGGGGAGCTGTGCGTGAGTAGAAGGAAGGGCGATTCCTTTTGTGGGGAGTTGTGTGTGAATAAAAGGGAGGGTGTCATTGATCTCAGTGCCTTCCTTGGCGGTCTGGTTCAGCTGAGGTGGGAGTCGAGATGTCTCCCACTCTCTGGCTATACCTCAAGGATGCTAACAGGCGACGCACTGTACCCGCGGAGTGTTGTCGTAAGATAAGAGCGTGATAGGTGTGTGACGCGACAGACCGACGTCTGTTTGTGACCTGTCAGGTGCGAACATCTTGTTGTTAACGCCACAAATACTCTCTTGAGGGAAGGCGAGACGCTCCACCTGCGTCGGATACCGGCAGCCGGTGGTGGGAGTGTGCCCGCCTACGTAATCGGCTTCCTGACTCCACCACACAGTAAACACGACGGCGAATCAGTTCCGAGCAGACGCATCGTGGACAGTGTTTCTCATCCATTCAGTGGAAAATGTAGTGGCGTTCATTTAGCGGGCTTCCCATCTCGTGTGGTGAAACGCCCGACCCCCGACTCCCAACCATCATAACACCTGCTCCCTCTACCTACAAAACTCGTGGTCAAACGTTTTCGTAAGGATTCTGAACAACTGGGATGGTTTACCCTTAAGAATAGGTGAAACCAACACCATAGATACTTTTAAAGAAAAATTAACATTTCACTTCAAGCCCACGATCGACTTTCTTTGCACGTCCGTACACATTAAAGGGTCCGGGTATCTCGCCCGTGTTTCCTCCTCTCTCCTGCTATCACAAAACAGCCTCGAAAGGACCCAGTAGTCTGTTGCTGTCTGCATTCCTTTGTATTCCTTTGTACCCTCGACACGCACACGCACGGAGTCCGTGAGCATCAAGATGAGAATGGTGCCTTCCACACACACACACACACACACACACACACGCACAAACACACACTCTTAGGACATCCTGGAGTCCAGGTGAGTGTAAATGGGCATCCAGTACTCCCCGCGCACACACATGCACTGTGTTCTGGAGTCCATGGCAATGTTTAGAAGAATTTAGTACCCCGCACTCCCACACGCAGGATATTCTGAAGTCCAGGGGAGTGTAAAGGGGGATTTAGTATAATAGTATGCAACGTAGATATTTATTTCCTGATAAACCGTATCTGGATGGCTGGAGGGAAAAAATACAGGTGACGTCATGAATGGAATGGGTGTTAGAAAAATGTTTCCTGGTTTAGTAACAGTATGGAGTAAATTCCCAATACAGTCGCGAGTTCAAATATTTTTCACCGGGTAAGTTTGAATTCGGGTTTTATTTTGCGTTCAGGTTAGGTTTCTTGATACCGTTGGGATTTTTTTTTGTTTGTTTTTTGATTGGTGTTTAGAATTGTATTTTGTGCGGCTCATAGTGCAAAGGAGGAGGAGGAGGAGGTGGAGATTAAGAGTGCGACTTGAGTGATGTACCTTTGACACGGCGTGTCAGCGACGGTGTGAGCACTGGCACGTTTATCTGTTTTATGAGGCTTTGTATTGGTGTTACTGCTACGCCGTACTGTGGTAGGGGGGGGGGGGGGCTGGGGGAAGGGGGGGGGGGGTGGGGGAGGGAGGGTGAGGCTGGGAGAGTGAGGATAGGGCTGGGAAAGTGAGGGTGGTACTGAGAGAGTGTTGGTATCTCTCGGAGAGTGAGGGTGAGGCTGACAGAGTGAGGATATGGCTGGGAGAGTGATGGTGGGTCTGGGAGAGTGAGGGTGAGGCTGGGAGAGTGAGGGTTGGACTGGGAGAGTGAGGGTGGGTCTGGAACAGTAAGGGTTGGACTAGGAAAGTGAGGGTGGGTCTGAGAGAGTGTGGGTGGGGCTGGGAGAGTGAGGGTGAGGCTGGGAGAGTGAGGGTGAGGCTGAGAGAGTAAGGATAAGGCTGAGAGAGTAAGGATAGGGCTGGGAGAGTGAGACTGGGTCTGGGTGAGTGAGGGTGAGGCTGGGAGAGTGAGGGTAGGGCTGGGAGAATGAGGGTGGGTCTGGGAGAGTTAGGGTGGGGCTGGGAGAGTGAGGATGGGTCTGAGAGAGACGTTGGGTCTGGGAGAGTGAGGGTGAGACTGGGAGAGTGAGGGTGAGGCTGGGAGAGTGAGGGTAGGGCTGGGAGAGTGAGGGTGGGTCTGGGAGAATGAGGGTGAGGCTGGGAGAGTGAGGGTGGGTCTGGAAGAGTGAGGGTAGGGCTAGGAAAGTGAGGGTGGGTCTGAGAGAGTGTGGGTGGGGCTGGGAAGTGAGTCAGTTGTTGTTCGCGGATGATACAGCACAGGTGGCTGATTCGAGTGAGAAACTGCAAAAGT